>JAZKLR010000034.1:600000-774568 GCA_037103525.1 Ganaspis brasiliensis | reverse complement strand
ATACCGAAAAAACTTCGTTCAATCGTCGTACAGACTTCAAAGTTCACCTACTTTTTCCAATAGATTACTTACAAAAATGTTCATTTTAGCATGTTATTATAGTATGTAACAATGCGCACTGGCACTATTCGTGTCAAGCATGTTAAACTGAACATTTTTTCATGCACAACATATTGTTGCGCATGCGCAGTAGTGCGTTACAGCTGTGTAAACGTGCGCACTACTAAACAAACATTTCACATGCGCAGTTGTTTTGTATTGCTGTTACACATGCGCAATCATGCACAGTGATAGTCACACATGTGCTCTAATTAAATTCAAAAATTACGCATGCGCAGTGCTGTACTTTACCAGATAATTAAATTTTCAGTACATTAAGCATACTTTTTTTAATAAGTGCGCAGTAAAAATCCGTTTTATTATTGCGCATGCGTAACACGGGAACATGATAACTGCACATGCGCAAAGGTACCTTTATTTAAAAAATTGGTTAAAATTGTTTTTTTTTCATTATTATTGTAATTAATGACCCATAATAGAAAAGAATATTCAAAATTCAATCTAAATATTGGAATTCAAGAAATTTAATAGAAAAATTTATATTATTGAATATAAAAAATAATAAAAACATTAAAAGTGTATTTAATTTTATTAATTTTATTCTTTTTTTCTTTAAAATATTTATAAAATGTAACAAATTTTAATCTGAAAGTTTTCAATTTTTCATACTTTTAAAAACCATTTTCTAGGGGTACCGGGGGGGGGGGGGGTTAATAAATATTTAACATACTGTCAGAAAATCTTCCATATAATTAGTGTTTAAAAAAGTTTTGTAAAAATTTACTTATTTATTGAGAATAACGAGTTTGAAAGTTCTCCCAATATTCATAAAATTGTACGTGGTAATCTTCTATTATATTAAGACGATACCGAAAAAACTTCGTTCATCGTCGTACAGACTTCAAAGTTCACCTACTTTTTCCAATAGATTACTTACAAAAATGTTCATTTTAGCATGTTATTATAGTATGTAACAATGCGCACTGGCACTATTCGTGTCAAGCATGTTAAACTGAACATTTTTTCATGCACAACATATTGTTGCGCATGCGCAGTAGTGCGTTACAGCTGTGTAAACGTGCGCACTACTAAACAAACATTTCACATGCGCAGTTGTTTTGTATTGCTGTTACACATGCGCAATCATGCACAGTGATAGTCACACATGTGCTCTAATTAAATTCAAAAATTACGCATGCGCAGTGCTGTACTTTACCAGATAATTAAATTTTCAGTACATTAAGCATACTTTTTTTAATAAGTGCGCAGTAAAAATCCGTTTTATTATTGCGCATGCGTAACACGGGAACATGATAACTGCACATGCGCAAAGGTACCTTTATTTAAAAAATTGGTTAAAAATTGTTTTTTTTTTCATTATTATTGTAATTAATGACCCATAATAGAAAAGAATATTCAAAATTCAATCTAAATATTGGAATTCAAGAAATTTAATAGAAAAATTTATATTATTGAATATAAAAAATAATAAAAACATTAAAAGTGTATTTAATTTTATTAATTTTATTCTTTTTTTCTTTAAAATATTTATAAATGTAACAAATTTTAATCTGAAAGTTTTCAATTTTTCATACTTTTAAAAACCATTTTCTAGGGGTACCGGGGGGGGGGGGGGGTTAATAAATATTTAACATACTGTCAGAAAATCTTCCATATAATTAGTGTTTAAAAAAGTTTTGTAAAAATTTACTTATTTATTGAGAATAACGAGTTTGAAAGTTCTCCCAATATTCATAAAATTGTACGTGGTAATCTTCTATTATATTAAGACGATACCGAAAAAACTTCGTTCATCGTCGTACAGACTTCAAAGTTCACCTACTTTTTCCAATAGATTACTTACAAAAATGTTCATTTTAGCATGTTATTATAGTATGTAACAATGCGCACTGGCACTATTCGTGTCAAGCATGTTAAACTGAACATTTTTTCATGCACAAACATATTGTTGCGCATGCGCAGTAGTGCGTTACAGCTGTGTAAACGTGCGCACTACTAAACAAACATTTCACATGCGCAGTTGTTTTGTATTGCTGTTACACATGCGCAATCATGCACAGTGATAGTCACACATGTGCTCTAATTAAATTCAAAAATTACGCATGCGCAGTGCTGTACTTTACCAGATAATTAAATTTTCAGTACATTAAGCATACTTTTTTTAATAAGTGCGCAGTAAAAATCCGTTTTATATTGCGCATGCGTAACACGGGAACATGATAACTGCACATGCGCAAAGGTACCTTTATTTAAAAAATTGGTTAAAATTGTTTTTTTTCATTATTATTGTAATTAATGACCCATAATAGAAAAGAATATTCAAAATTCAATCTAAATATTGGAATTCAAGAAATTTAATAGAAAAATTTATATTATTGAATATAAAAAATAATAAAAACATTAAAAGTGTATTTAATTTTATTAATTTTATTCTTTTTTTCTTTAAAATATTTATAAAATGTAACAAATTTTAATCTGAAAGTTTTCAATTTTTCATACTTTAAAAACCATTTTCTAGGGGGTACCGGGGGGGGGGGGGGTTAATAAATATTTAACATACTGTCAGAAAATCTTCCATATAATTAGTGTTTAAAAAAGTTTTGTAAAAATTTACTTATTTATTGAGAATAACGAGTTTGAAAGTTCTCCCAATATTCATAAAATTGTACGTGGTAATCTTCTATTATATTAAGACGATACCGAAAAAACTTCGTTCATCGTCGTACAGACTTCAAAGTTCACCTACTTTTTCCAATAGATTACTTACAAAAATGTTCATTTTAGCATGTTTATTATAGTATGTAACAATGCGCACTGGCACTATTCGTGTCAAGCATGTTAAACTGAACATTTTTTCATGCACAACATATTGTTGCGCATAGCGCAGTAGTGCGTTACAGCTGTGTAAACGTGCGCACTACTAAACAAACATTTCACATGCGCAGTTGTTTTGTATTGCTGTTACACATGCGCAATCATGCACAGTGATAGTCACACATGTGCTCTAATTAAATTCAAAAATTACGCATGCGCAGTGCTGTACTTTACCAGATAATTAAATTTTCAGTACATTAAGCATACTTTTTTTAATAAGTGCGCAGTAAAAATCCGTTTTATTATTGCGCATGCGTAACACGGGAACATGATAACTGCACATGCGCAAAGGTACCTTTATTTAAAAAATTGGTTAAAATTGTTTTTTTTTTCATTATTATTGTAATTAATGACCCATAATAGAAAAGAATATTCAAAATTCAATCTAAATATTGGAATTCAAGAAATTTAATAGAAAAATTTATATTATTGAATATAAAAAATAATAAAAACATTAAAAGTGTATTTAATTTTATTAATTTTATTCTTTTTTTCTTTAAAATATTTATAAAATGTAACAAATTTTAATCTGAAAGTTTTCAATTTTTCATACTTTTAAAAACCATTTTCTAGGGGTACCGGGGGGGGGGGGGGTTAATAAATATTTAACATACTGTCAGAAAATCTTCCATATAATTAGTGTTTAAAAAAGTTTTGTAAAAATTTACTTATTTATTGAGAATAACGAGTTTGAAAGTTCTCCCAATATTCATAAAATTGTACGTGGTAATCTTCTATTATATTAAGACGATACCGAAAAAACTTCGTTCATCGTCGTACAGACTTCAAAGTTCACCTACTTTTTCCAATAGATTACTTACAAAAATGTTCATTTTAGCATGTTATTATAGTATGTAACAATGCGCACTGGCACTATTCGTGTCAAGCATGTTAAACTGAACATTTTTTCATGCACAACATATTGTTGCGCATGCGCAGTAGTGCGTTACAGCTGTGTAAACGTGCGCACTACTAAACAAACATTTCACATGCGCAGTTGTTTTGTATTGCTGTTACACATGCGCAATCATGCACAGTGATAGTCACACATGTGCTCTAATTAAATTCAAAAATTACGCATGCGCAGTGCTGTACTTTACCAGATAATTAAATTTTCAGTACATTAAGCATACTTTTTTTAATAAGTGCGCAGTAAAAATCCGTTTTATTATTGCGCATGCGTAACACGGGAACATGATAACTGCACATGCGCAAAGGTACCTTTATTTAAAAAATTGGTTAAAATTGTTTTTTTTTCATTATTATTGTAATTAATGACCCATAATAGAAAAGAATATTCAAAATTCAATCTAAATATTGGAATTCAAGAAATTTAATAGAAAAATTTATATTATTGAATATAAAAAATAATAAAAACATTAAAAGTGTATTTAATTTTATTAATTTTATTCTTTTTTTCTTTAAAATATTTATAAAATGTAACAAATTTTAATCTGAAAGTTTTCAATTTTTCATACTTTTAAAAACCATTTTCTAGGGGTACCGGGGGGGGGGGGGGGTTAATAAATATTTAACATACTGTCAGAAAATCTTCCATATAATTAGTGTTTAAAAAAGTTTTGTAAAAATTTACTTATTTATTGAGAATAACGAGTTTGAAAGTTCTCCCAATATTCATAAAATTGTACGTGGTAATCTTCTATTATATTAAGACGATACCGAAAAAACTTCGTTCATCGTCGTACAGACTTCAAAGTTCACCTACTTTTTCCAATAGATTACTTACAAAAATGTTCATTTTAGCATGTTATTATAGTATGTAACAATGCGCACTGGCACTATTCGTGTCAAGCATGTTAAACTGAACATTTTTTCATGCACAACATATTGTTGCGCATGCGCAGTAGTGCGTTACAGCTGTGTAAACGTGCGCACTACTAAACAAACATTTCACATGCGCAGTTGTTTTGTATTGCTGTTACACATGCGCAATCATGCACAGTGATAGTCACACATGTGCTCTAATTAAATTCAAAAATTACGCATGCGCAGTGCTGTACTTTACCAGATAATTAAATTTTCAGTACATTAAGCATACTTTTTTTAATAAGTGCGCAGTAAAAATCCGTTTTATTATTGCGCATGCGTAACACGGGAACATGATAACTGCACATGCGCAAAGGTACCTTTATTTAAAAAATTGGTTAAAATTGTTTTTTTTTCATTATTATTGTAATTAATGACCCATAATAGAAAAGAATATTCAAAATTCAATCTAAATATTGGAATTCAAGAAATTTAATAGAAAAATTTATATTATTGAATATAAAAAATAATAAAAACATTAAAAGTGTATTTAATTTTATTAATTTTATTCTTTTTTTCTTTAAAATATTTATAAAATGTAACAAATTTTAATCTGAAAGTTTTCAATTTTTCATACTTTTAAAAACCATTTTCTAGGGGTACCGGGGGGGGGGGGGGTTAATAAATATTTAACATACTGTCAGAAAATCTTCCATATAATTAGTGTTTAAAAAAGTTTTGTAAAAATTTACTTATTTATTGAGAATAACGAGTTTGAAAGTTCTCCCAATATTCATAAAATTGTACGTGGTAATCTTCTATTATATTAAGACGATACCGAAAAAACTTCGTTCATCGTCGTACAGACTTCAAAGTTCACCTACTTTTTCCAATAGATTACTTACAAAAATGTTCATTTTAGCATGTTATTATAGTATGTAACAATGCGCACTGGCACTATTCGTGTCAAGCATGTTAAACTGAACATTTTTTCATGCACAACATATTGTTGCGCATGCGCAGTAGTGCGTTACAGCTGTGTAAACGTGCGCACTACTAAACAAACATTTCACATGCGCAGTTGTTTTGTATTGCTGTTACACATGCGCAATCATGCACAGTGATAGTCACACATGTGCTCTAATTAAATTCAAAAATTACGCATGCGCAGTGCTGTACTTTACCAGATAATTAAATTTTCAGTACATTAAGCATACTTTTTTTAATAAGTGCGCAGTAAAAATCCGTTTTATTATTGCGCATGCGTAACACGGGAACATGATAACTGCACATGCGCAAAGGTACCTTTATTTAAAAAATTGGTTAAAATTGTTTTTTTTTCATTATTATTGTAATTAATGACCCATAATAGAAAAGAATATTCAAAATTCAATCTAAATATTGGAATTCAAGAAATTTAATAGAAAAATTTATATTATTGAATATAAAAAATAATAAAAACATTAAAAGTGTATTTAATTTTATTAATTTTATTCTTTTTTTCTTTAAAATATTTATAAAATGTAACAAATTTTAATCTGAAAGTTTTCAATTTTTCATACTTTTAAAAACCATTTTCTAGGGGTACCGGGGGGGGGGGGGTTAATAAATATTTAACATACTGTCAGAAAATCTTCCATATAATTAGTGTTTAAAAAAGTTTTGTAAAAATTTACTTATTTATTGAGAATAACGAGTTTGAAAGTTCTCCCAATATTCATAAAATTGTACGTGGTAATCTTCTATTATATTAAGACGATACCGAAAAAACTTCGTTCATCGTCGTACAGACTTCAAAGTTCACCTACTTTTTCCAATAGATTACTTACAAAAATGTTCATTTTAGCATGTTATTATAGTATGTAACAATGCGCACTGGCACTATTCGTGTCAAGCATGTTAAACTGAACATTTTTTCATGCACAACATATTGTTGCGCATGCGCAGTAGTGCGTTACAGCTGTGTAAACGTGCGCACTACTAAACAAACATTTCACATGCGCAGTTGTTTTGTATTGCTGTTACACATGCGCAATCATGCACAGTGATAGTCACACATGTGCTCTAATTAAATTCAAAAATTACGCATGCGCAGTGCTGTACTTTACCAGATAATTAAATTTTCAGTACATTAAGCATACTTTTTTTAATAAGTGCGCAGTAAAAATCCGTTTTATTATTGCGCATGCGTAACACGGGAACATGATAACTGCACATGCGCAAAGGTACCTTTATTTAAAAAATTGGTTAAAATTGTTTTTTTTTCATTATTATTGTAATTAATGACCCATAATAGAAAAGAATATTCAAAATTCAATCTAAATATTGGAATTCAAGAAATTTAATAGAAAAATTTATATTATTGAATATAAAAAATAATAAAAACATTAAAAGTGTATTTAATTTTATTAATTTTATTCTTTTTTTCTTTAAAATATTTATAAAATGTAACAAATTTTAATCTGAAAGTTTTCAATTTTTCATACTTTTAAAAACCATTTTCTAGGGGTACCGGGGGGGGGGGGGTTAATAAATATTTAACATACTGTCAGAAAATCTTCCATATAATTAGTGTTTTTTTTTTTTTTTTTTTTTTTTTAAGTCCAACGAAAATTAAAATTTCATTTTTTTCTATGTGCTAAATACTTTTTGTGCAATTTATTCTTATAATTTATATGTTTTACGCGTTACATGGAACTTTTTTGTTTACACATTTTTCTACATTTTTTTACCTTAGAATAGTTAAAATGTCATTTATACTCTACATTTTTACAACTGCGCATGTTTTTTGTTCATAGAAAACTACTGCGCATGCTTTACTGGCATAGGAACCTATTGCGCATTACCATATACTTTACTCAATGTTTTTAACTTCTTTGTTAACTTGTTTCTTTATTTGCTTTGACAATTACATTTTTTGACATTAATTTTTCTTTGTTACTGTAACAAGTATCGTTCATATGAAAGTACTGCGCATGCGTAACTGCCTTTTGGAGCTTTTGCGCATGTATAAGCCTCTTAAGGGGGGTTTCTCATGGAAAAATCGATTTTTTTTTTTTTGCATAAATTTACTCATTGACATGTCAAAAATAACTTTATGAAAGTTTAAGTCGATTCGAGTATTAGTTTTTGAAATACATCCGTTAGATTGGCATCGACTCAGTTTCGCGTCGATTGTGTGTTTTTCGAAGATGTCTGATCAAAACGTGAGTTACAAGGATTGTGCGAAGGTTCCAAAAGCGCCTCTAATAGATGCCATTAAAAAAATAATAAAAAAATATAAAATTTTCGCTTTACTTCTTGTATTACTAAAAATGTTACTTTTACCTTTAAACGCGTTTTTTTTCGAAATCATGTTTTTTTTCGGTAGACGTAGTTCAGAAAAAACGAAGAAAGCAATTGACTTAAATCCTTTTGCATTTTGTTAGGCACACCTGTCTGCAGTCTGTATACCAGAATAAACTGCTTTAGTAATCCCCTCCCCCCTCCCAGCCATCCTTAAGTACGAAAAAAATTTCGTTTTTTCGAATTTTTTATTCAAAAACCCGCCATTTTTTATTTTTTGGTTTTAAGCAAAACTCCTGGTATACGGACTGCCCACACATGTATATTTTAAGATACTTTTGGATTTTTAGGTTTCCGGTGATTCAAAATGGCGGAATCATGTCTACCGCAAAACGCCTTCTTTTTTTAGAGTCAACTTCACGGTACTAAGATAAACGTTTAATACAATATTTTAGGTGTAAAAATAAATATTTTCTCTTTCAAAATACTTCAATTTTAATATGTTAAAAGGGTTAGATAGATATTTATGAAAATGAATAAATAATTAAATAAAATCGAAAATGTTCATTTTCCGACTTTTTCATGAGAAACCCCCCTTAAAAAGCTACTGCACATATGTTTTTATCTTTTATTATTATTACTTTTTTGTTTCTTGTTGTATTCGAAATATATTTTTTAGAATCTTTCTATTATATTGCTTTTTAAATTATAATTTTTTTATCAAGATATTTTTTAGTTAGTTGTTTATAGATGCAATCGATTTTATGTATTTATACTTTTTTCAAACGCCTTTTTTTAATGTTATGAAACTGATCCTTTGCGAAACATATCTTGCTTCTTGAACCCTTCCAATGTTAGCCATTGTATATAATTTTATTTTTATTTTTATACAATGTTGCCCAACTCCCACGACGTGGACGTCTTGGAAAGGTATATGGTTTTTTAATTGTATGTTTTCTGTTATGTGTTTTTAAAAAACCTTAGGGAGTCTTAATATTTGGCGCTGTCTGTCATTAATTTTTATTTCATTTTTTGTTTGATTCAGATTATGTATATATTATTCCTTTCTTCAATTTTTATGCTGTGTTATATGTATCATTCATTATTTTTTAACTTAAGAGTCATAATAGAATGACATCTTAAATACAAACACATTTATGATTAGTTATCATAGCTTTAAAAGTTTTTCATAAATATTGAAATATTTCTTTACATATATTTGTTGTTAGGCGCTTCCTCTATTGATTTCTTTAAATTTCACTTATATTAACTTCATGTAATGACAGTTTTAAAAATTTTTGAAGTTATCAGCTACTAACATTATCCATCATTTAAATACAAAATGAAGACTTATTAAATAAGCGGTAATTACCTTTTTTTTGGGGGGGGGGAGGGGGGAGAAACCACATTAGACCATTCAAAAAATCGAATTTTTTTTTGTTGCATAATCAATTAGTTGAACTATTTAAAAGTATGCTATAAAGATATCTGAACGAAATTGGATGAACTTTCTGTGCTATAAATGTTACACGGATCTCTCTTCCCGTTACCGTAAGCTAGCGAAGCAGATAACTAGAGGTATCCTAAGGTTGTCTCTTTGTCATCATACCCAATTTTTGTAAAATTGATGTACTGAGATAGAAACATCAAATTAAAATGTAAGCAATATTTTTTTAAATGCGTTTATCTTGAAATGATAGTTTCTATACTTGCGTGACGTCTAACGTAAATATTAATTAACTGATCGTTTTAAATTTCTCAACTTTATTTCTTTTTAAAATTGGAAAGAATGTAAACAAACATCTGAGATAATGTCACACTTTTAAATTCGTTTTATTATTATAAAATTAGTAAAAAAATAATGCCTAAAAATAAAATTAATTAATTCAAGAACTCCTAAAATATCAATCCGTTTTATTATTGCGCATGCGTAACACGGTAACATGATAACTGCACATGCGCAAAGGTACCTTTATTTAAAAAATTGGTTAAAATTGCTTTTTTTTTTTAATTATTATTGTAATTAATGACCCATAATAGAAAAGAATATTTAAAATTCAATCTAAATATTGGAATTCAAGAAATTTAATAGAAAAATTTATATTATTGAATATAAAAAATAATAAAAACATTAAAAGTGTATTTAATTTTATTCTTTTTTTCTTTAAAATATTTATAAAATGTAACAAATTTTGATCTGAAAGTTTTCAATTTTTCATACTTTTAAAAACCATTTTCTAGGGGTACCGGGGGGAGGGGGGGTAATAAATATTTAACATACTGTCAGAAAATCTTCCATATAATTAGTGTTTAAAAAAGTTTTGTGAAAATTTACTTATTTATTGAGAATAATGAGTTTGAAAGTTCTCCCAATATTCATAAAATTGTACGTGGTAATCTTCTATTATATTAATACGATACCGAGAAAACTTCGTTCATCGTCGAACAGACTTCAAAGTTCACCTACTTTTTCCAATAGGTTACTTACAAAAATGTTCATTTTACCATGTTATTATAGTTTGTAACAATGCGCACTGGCACTATTCGTGTCAAACATGTTAAACTGAACATTTTTTTATGCACAACATATTGTTGCACATGCGCAGTAGTGCACCACAGCTGTGTAAACGTGCACACTACTTAACAAACATTTCACATGCGCAGTTGTTTTGTATTGCTGTTACACATGCGCAATCATGCACAGTGATAGTCACACATGAGCTCTAATTAAATTCAAATATTACGCATGCGCAGTGCGGTACTTTACCAGATAAGTACATTTTCAGTACATATAGCATACTTTTTTTAATAAGTGCGCAGTAAAAATCCGTTTTATTGTTGCGCATGCGTAACACGGTAACATGATAACTGCACATGCGCAAAGGTACCTTTATTTAAAAAATTGGTTAAAATTGCTTTTTTTTTTTAATTATTATTGTAATTAATGACCCATAATAGAAAAGAATATTTAAAATTCAATCTAAATATTGGAATTCAAGAAATTTAATAGAAAAATTTATATTATTGAATATAAAAAATAATAAAAACATTAAAAGTGTATTTAATTTTATTAATTTTAATCTTTTTTTCTTTAAAATATTTATAAAATGTAACAAATTTTGATCTGAAAGTTTTCAATTTTTCATACTTTTAAAAACCATTTTCTAGGGGTACCGGGGGGGGGGGGTAATAAATATTTAACATACTGTCAGAAAATCTTCCAAATAATTAGTGTTTAAAAAAGTTTTGTAAAAATTAACTTATTTATTGAGAATAAAGAGTTTGAAAGTTCTCCCAATATTCATAAAATTGTACGTGGTAATCTTCTATTATATTAATACGATACTGAAAAAACTTCGTTCATCGTCGTACAGACTTCAAAGTTCACCTACTTTTTCCAATAGATTACTTACAAAAATGTTCATTTTACCATGTTATTATAGTTTGTAACAATGCGCACTGGAACTATTCGTGTCAAACATGTTAAACTGAACATTTTTTTATGCACAACATATTGTTGCACATGCACAGTAGTGCACCACAGCTGTGTAAACGTGCGCACTACTTAACAAACATTTCACATGCGCAGTTGTTTTGTATTGCTGTAACACATGCGCAATCATGCACAGTGATAGTCACACATGAGCTCTAATTAAATTCAAAAATTACGCATGCGCAGTGCGGTACTTTACCAGATAAGTACAATTTCAGTACATATAGCATACTTTTTTTAATTAGTGCGCAGTAAAAATCCGTTTTATTATTGCGCATGCGTAACACGGTAACATGATAACTGCACATGTGCAAAGGTACCTTTCTTTAAAAAATTGGTTAAAATTGTTTTTTTTTTCATTATTATTGTAATTAATGACCCACAATAGAAAAGAATATTCAAAATTCAATCTAAATATTGGAATTCAAGAAATTTAATAGAAAAATTTATATTAATAATATAAAAAATAATAAAAACATTAAAAGTGTATTTAATTTTATTAATTTTATTCTTTTTCTCTTTAAAATATTTATAAAGTGTTACAAATTTTGATCTGAAAGTTTTCAATTTTTCATACTTTTAAAAACCATTTTCTAGGGGTACCGGGGGGAGGGGGGGGGGTAATAAATATTTAACATACTGTCAGAAAATCTTCCATATAATTAGTGTTTAAAAAAGTTTTGTGAAAATTTACTTATTTATTGAGAATAAAGAGTTTGAAATTTCTCCCAATATTCATAAAATTGTACGTGGTAATCTTCTATTATATTAATACGATACCGAGAAAACTTCGTTCATCGTCGAACAGACTTCAAAGTTCACCTACTTTTTCCAATAGGTTACTTACAAAAATGTTCATTTTACCATGTTATTATAGTTTGTAACAATGCGCACTGGCACTATTCGTGTCAAACATGTTAAACTGAACATTTTTTTATGCACAACATATTGTTGCACATGCGCAGTAGTGCACCACAGCTGTGTAAACGTGCGCACTACTTAACAAACATTTCACATGCGCAGTTGTTTTGTATTGCTGTAACACATGCGCAATCATGCACAGTGATAGTCACACATGAGCTCTAATTAAATTCAAAAATTACGCATGCGCAGTGCGGTACTTTACCAGATAAGTACAATTTCAGTACATATAGCATACTTTTTTTAATTAGTGCGCAGTAAAAATCCGTTTTATTATTGCGCATGCGTAACACGGTAACATGATAACTGCACATGTGCAAAGGTACCTTTCTTTAAAAAATTGGTTAAAATTGTTTTTTTTTTCATTATTATTGTAATTAATGACCCACAATAGAAAAGAATATTCAAAATTCAATCTAAATAGTGGAATTCAAGAAATTTAATAGAAAAATTTATATTAATAATATAAAAAATAATAAAAACATTAAAAGTGTATTTAATTTTATTAATTTTATTCTTTTTCTCTTTAAAATATTTATAAAGTGTAACAAATTTTGATCTAAAAGTTTTCAATTTTTTATACTTTTAAAAACCATTTTCTAGGGGTACCGGGGGGTGGGGGGGTAATAAATATTTAACATACTGTCAGAAAATCTTCCATATAATTAGTGTTTAAAAAAGTTTTGTAAAAATTTACTTATTTATTGAGAATAAAGAGTTTGAAAGTTCTCCCAATATTCATAAAATTGTACGTGGTAATCTTCTATTATATTAATACGATACCGAGAAAACTTCGTTCATAGTGGAACAGACTTCAAAGTTCACCTACTTTTTCCAATAGGTTACTTACAAAAATGTTCATTTTACCATGTTATTATAGTTTGTAACAATGCGCACTGGCACTATTCGTGTCAAACATGTTAAACTGAACATTTTTTTATGCACAACATATTGTTGCACATGCGCAGTAGTGCACCACAGCTGTGTAAACGTGCGCAATACTTAACAAACATTTCACATGCGCAGTTGTTTTGTATTGCTGTTACACATGCGCAATCATGCACAGTGATAGTCACACATGAGCTCTAATTAAATTCAAAAATTACGCATGCGCAGTGCGGTACTTTACTAGATAAGTACATTTTCAGTACATATAGCATACTTTTTTTAATAAGTGCGCAGTAAAAATCCGTTTTATTATTGCGCACGCGTAGCACAGTAACATGATAACTGCACATGCGCAAAGGTACCTTTATTTAAAAAATTGGTTAAAATTGTTTTTTTTTCATTATTATTGTAATTAATGACCCATAATAGAAAAGAATATTCAAAATTCAATCTAAATATTGGAATTCAAGAAATTTAATAGAAAAATTTATATTATTGAATATAAAAAATAATAAAAACATTAAAAGTGTATTTAATTTTATTCTTTTTTTCTTTAAAATATTTATAAAATGTAACAATTTTTGATCTGAAAGTTTTCAATTTTTCATACTTTTAAAAACCATTTTCTAGGGGTACCGGGGGGAGGGGGGGTAATAAATATTTAACATACTGTCAGAAAATCTTCCATATAATTAGTGTTTAAAAAAGTTTTGTAAAAATTTACTTATTTATTGAGAATAATGAGTTTGAAAGTTCTCCCAATATTCATAAAATTGTACGTGGTAATCTTCTATTATATTAATACGATACCGAGAAAACTTCGTTCATCGTCGAACAGACTTCAAAGTTCACCTACTTTTTCCAATAGGTTACTTACAAAAATGTTCATTTTACCATGTTATTATAGTTTGTAACAATGCGCACTGGCACTATTCGTGTCAAACATGTTAAACTGAACATTTTTTTATGCACAACATATTGTTGCACATGCGCAGTAGTGCACCACAGCTGTGTAAACGTGCGCACTACTTAACAAACATTTTACATGCGCAGTTGTTTTGTATTGCTGTTGCACATGCGCAATCATGCACAGTGATAGTCACACATGAGCTCTAATTAAATTCAAAAATTACGCATGCGCAGTGCGGTACTTTACCAGAAAAGTACATTTTCAGTACATATAGCATACTTTTTTTAATAAGTGCGCAGTAAAAATACGTTTTATTATTGCGCATGCGTAACACGGTAACATGATAACTGCACATGCGCAAAGGTACCTTTATTTAAAAAATTGGTTAAAATTGTTTTTTTTTTCATTATTATTGTAATTAATGACCCATAATAGAAAAGAATATTCAAAATTCAATATAAACATTGGAATTCAAGAAATTTAATAGAAAAATTTATATTATTGAATATAAAAAATAATAAAAACATTAAAAGTGTATTTAATTTTATTAATTTTATTTTTTTTTTCTTTAAAATATTTATAAAATGTAACAAATTTTGATCTGAAAGTTTTCAATTTTTCATACTTTTAAAAACCATTTTCTAGGGGTACCGGGGGGAGGGGGGGGTAATAAATATTTAACATACTGTCAGAAAATCTTCCATATAATTAGTGTTTAAAAAAGTTTTGTGAAAATTTACTTATTTATTGAGAATAAAGAGTTTGAAAGTTCTCCCAATATTCATAAAATTGTACGTGGTAATCTTCTATTATATTAATACGATACCGAGAAAACTTCGTTCATCGTCGAACAGACTTCAAAGTTCACCTACTTTTTCCAATAGGTTACTTACAAAAATGTTCATTTTACCATGTTATTATAGTTTGTAACAATGCGCACTGGCACTATTCGTGTCAAACATGTTAAACTGAACATTTTTTTATGCACAACATATTGTTGCACATGCGCAGTAGTGCACCACAGCTGTGCAAACGTGCGCACTACTTAACAAACATTTCACATGCGCAGTTGTTTTGTATTGCTGTTACACATGCGCAATCATGCACAGTGATAGTCACACATTGGCTCTAATTAAATTCAAAAATTACGCATGCGCAGTGCGGGACTTTATCAGATAAGTACATTTTCAGTACATATAGCATACTTTTTTTAATAAGTGCGCAGTAAAAATCCGTTTTATTATTGCGCACGCGTAACACGGTAACATGATAACTGCACATGCGCAAAGGTACCTTTATTTAAAAAATTGGTTAAAATTGTTTTTTTTTTCATTATTATTGTAATTAATGACCCATAATAGAAAAGAATATTCAAAATTCAATCTAAATATTGGAATTCAAGAAATTTAATAGAAAAATTTATATTATTGAATATAAAAAATAATAAAAACATTAAAAGTGTATTTAATTTTATTAATTTTATTCTTTTTTTCTTTAAAATATTTATAAAATGTAACAAATTTTGATCTGAAAGTTTTCAATTTTTCATACTTTTAAAAACCATTTTCTAGGGGTACCGGGGGGGGGGGGTAATAAATATTTAACATACTGTCAGAAAATCTTCCATATAATTAGTGTTTAAAAAAGTTTTGTGAAAATTTACTTATTTATTGAGAATAAAGAGTTTGAAAGTTCTCCCAATATTCATAAAATTGTACGTTGTAATCTTCTATTATATTAATATGATACCGAGAAAACTTCGTTCATCGTCGTACAGACTTCAAAGTTCACCTACTTTTTCCAATAGGTTACTTACAAAAATGTTCAATTTATCATGTTATTAGAGTTTGTAACAATGCGCACTGGCATTATTCGTGTCAAACATGTTAAACTGAACATTTTTTTATGCACAACATATTGTTGCACTTGCGCAGTAGTGCACCACAGCTGCGTTTTGTGCAATTTACTCTTATAAATTATAGGTTTTACGCATTACATGGAACTTTTTTGTTTACACATTTTTCTACATTTTTTTACCTTAGAATAGTTAAAATGTCATTTATACTTCACATTTTTACAACTGCGCATGTTTTTTGTTCATAGAAAACTACTGCGCATGCTTTACTGGCATAGGAACCTATTGCGCATTACTATATACTTTACGCAATGTTTTTAACTTTTTTGTTAACTTGTTTCTCTATTTGCTTTGACAATTACATTTTTTGACATTAATTTTTCTTTGTTACTGTAACAAGTATCGTTCATAGGAAAGTACTGCGCATGCGTAACTGCCTTTTGGAGCTTTTGCGCATGTATAAGTCTGTTAAAAAGCTACTGCACATATGTTTTCATCTTTTATTATTATTACTTCTTTGTTTCTTGTTGTATTCGAAATATATTTTTTAGAACCTTTCTATTATATTGCTTTTTAAATTATAATTTTTTTATCAAGATATTTTTTAGTTAGTTGTTTATAGATGCAATCGATTTTATGTATTTATACTTTTTTCAAACGCCTTTTTTTTAATGTTAGGAAGTTATAATTTGTTATTAATTAATATTTAGTATTATTATCATTATTACTGGCAATATTTTTTAAAACAATCTTTTTGAGAATACTAGATATTATTTTTAAAATAAAGCAAATAAAATTTTAAAAATTAATTTTATATTTCTAAAAAAAATTAATAATTAATTATAAAACAATTTAAAAATATATATTATTATTACATAATACATATTACAATTTACTACTTTTTAAGTTATTCAATTATCATATTCTTTTAAAAATTGGCCGCATCGACTTAATATGAATTAGAATATAGATTATTAAAATTTATAAATTTATAGATTTATATATATGTTCAAGAATACATAAAGTAAAGAAATATATAAAAGAAATAAAAAACGAGCGAGCGTTAGCGAGCGAGGGTTGTTACGCTAGTTTAAATAAATTCCAAACGTCAATCTACTAATATTCCAATTTGTTCGAACTTTTGAATTAATTCAAATTTAAATGCGCATTAATTAAAGCATAATAATTAAATAATATTAATTATTTTCCATATCCACAATAATCCTTTTTTTAATTTTTAAAATCTTTCTAACAAATTTTACTTTTTCAAAATTGGTTAATTTTTATCTTGTAATAATTTCTTATTTTTACAAAATTTTCAGATTTTTTTTTTATTTGTTTTTTTATTTTAGAATCTTCTTTAATTGTCTTCTCTTTATGCAAATTATTTAATAATTATTATTTAACTTAATTTTGTTATTTTAAAACATTCTCTAAACTTTTTATTTCGTTGCTTTTCTTAATTATTTCCATATTTTTAAAAATAAATACCCCAATTTTTTTGTAAATTTATTCAATTTGTTTTCACATCTTCTCTATTTTTTTTTCTTTTTTATTTCTTTTTCTCTATTTTTTGTCCTACTTATTCTTTCATAACATGTTTGGATTTTTTGTATTTTTCTAAATTTATTGTAGGACTTGCTTTCAGGATGTTCAACCCAATGACATAACCTCAAACTAGAAAATCATTTTTCAAATAAAATAAAAATATATTACTAATATTGATTTCACCCAATTTTAAAGTATAAATTATAATTATATTATAATTTATTTTATAAAAAAAGTAGTTTTATACAAAATTTGTTATGAATCAATAATTATTCAACATTTTGTGTTTTTTCTTTAAAGTTTGCGAACAATTGTAATTTTCATTTAATTTTTACAAATAACAGATCATTTTTAATTGTTGAATAATTAATCATTGAAACATTCTCTACAAATCTGTTCGTTGGATTTTGTTAAAAAATTATTAAAAAAAAATAAAAATTATCTATTATATATTTTTTAAAAAGAAAAAATGTTAACAAAATCCAACGAACAGATTTGTAGAGAATATGTCAAAGATTAAAATGAGCTATTATTTATCAAAATTGGATGAAAATTACAATTGTTGACAAACTTTAAAGAAAAAACACAAAATGTTGAATAATTATTATTTAATAACAAATTTTGTATTAAACTAACTTTTTTTAAAAAATATCCAACTGAATCTTTCAAAATTGGGTAAAATCGATTTTAATAATATTTGTATTTTATGTGAAACAGCATTTTTTAGTTTGAGGTTATGTCAATGGATTGAACATCCTTAAGTGTAATATTATAAAAATTTTCTTTGTTAATTTTTCCTAAACTTTTTTATTTCTAAAGGATTTTTAATTTTTTTTGGGCATTTTTTATTTATCTTTATATAGCTACATTTTTTTATTTTTATTAATTCTAATTTTTTAGTAGATAATTACCAAATTTTTGTATTTCTAGTACTTTTTACATTTTTTAATACATTTTGTTAGATTAGATCTCAATTTTCCAGGGCTGACAAAAATCATGATTTTTTTAAAAAAATCGGATTTATTTGATTTAAATCGTATTTTTTTGATTTAAATCAGAAATCGACTTTTTTAAAAATATGATCAATATATAAAATCTCCAAATGTCTATTTGCAAGTATTTTATTAAAGAAATGAAGAAAAATTAAAAAAACAACACAAGAATGAAACAGTGACATAATTATGTATAAAAAAGTAATATATAAAGTTATATATAAAAAAATTAAACTATTTACGGACACTTTATTAAATCAAAATAATAAATAAGAAGATAATTAAAAAAGCGTTAAAATATATTACTAAAGAAAACAGAATTTTTAAATTGGAAACATTAAAGAATTATTTTACAAATTGAATAAAAAGAATGAATAAAATTTTGTAAAATTTAATAAAAATTTAAAAGAAAAGAAATTTTATGAAATACAAGAATGTGATGTTCAAATGGGAATATTTAGTACAAGATTAAATTCACATAATATAAAATAAAAGAATAAAAGCTTTCAAAAAAGTAGAAAATTGGGAAATTTAAAAAATATAGATAAAAGCACCTAATAAATGTTTTCAAAAATTAGTAATTATAAGATAAAAACTAAACAATTAAAAAGAAAGAAAATATTTTTTAGAAATGGAAAAATGATGACAAAAATAAATTAAAGAATTAATTAAAACGCAAAAAATAACTAAAGAAATAGTGAAACATCAAAAAAATTAAATAAATAGGAAGAAAATAGAGAAATCTTCTTTTCTTTAGTCTAACATACTAAAAAAATGTAAAAAGTACAAAAAATAAAATTAAAAAATATATATATCAAGATAAATAAAAAAAAGTCCACAAAGAAACTTAAAAATCCTTTGAAAATAAAAAAGTTTCAGCAAATTAAGCCAAACCCATTTTTTTATTATTAAACTTAAAATAAGTCCAACAATACATTTAGAAAAATAATGAAAATCTAAAAACTTTATGGAAGAACAAGTAAGCTTGCAAAAAATCTCGCAAAAAATAGAAAGATGTGAAAAAACTTAAATAAACTTACAAAAAAAGGAGAGTATTTATTTTTAAAACTATGGGAATAATTATGAAAATTAACGAAATAAAAAGTTAAGTGAATGTTGTAACGAAATTGTCTAAAATTATATTAAATAATTTGCATAAAAACAGGAAAATAAAAAAAACCCTAAAATAAAAAGACAAATAAAAAAGAAAAATATCAAAAGTAAAAGTAGAAAAAAACTTAAAATTTAATAAAAATAAGAAATTATGAGATAAAAATTAAACATTTTTGAAAAATTGAAATATCTTAGAAATCTTGTAAGAATAAAAATAAAAAAGAATTGTTGTGGATATATAATACCAAAAATGTGTAAATCGTAAGTATTTTGATCATCTGTATTAGCACAATTTTTTAAATTTTACAAAGATTAAAATATTGAAATTGAATTTTGTAAGATTAATCCAAAAATTTGTGGGTTTTGTTTACGGTTTGTGATATTTTACATGCAGTATTAGACATCCGGAGAATTGTAAAGTTTTTTTGTTTTTAATTATGATTTTAATGCAAATTTTCCAATGATTTAAATCATGATTTAAATCACGATTAAAATCAAAGTGATTGAAATCAGTAACAGCCCTGCAATTTTAATACTATTTATTTAATTTTCTTGTTGTTTCATAATTTTTTTAGTCCTTTGCACTTTAATTAATTCTTGAATTTTTGTCATCGTTTTTCTATTTCATAGAATTTTTTTTCTTCTAAATTTTTATAAATTTTTCCAAAATTATATTCAATCTTTTTTATTTAATTTGTAAAATAATTCTTTAATTCCTCTAATTTAAATTTTTTCTTCTCTTTAGTAATATAATTAAACGTTTTTCTAACTACCTTCTTATTTTCTTTTTTAATTTAAAAAAATGTTGGTAAATAGTTTAATTTTTTGAAAAGAGTTTCTATTCTATACTCTTTTATATATTTTTATGTCACTTTCATTCTTGTGTTTTTTTTAATTTTCCTTTATTTCTTTAATAATGTTCATGACTTTCTTTATTTAAAATAATTTTCTATATTTTTAATAGACTGTTTTCTTATCTTTTTACGTTGTTTTTTTACAATTTATTATTTTTTCGTTGCTTTTTTTGAAATTTTCACATTTATTCGACATAATTAATTTAATTTTGATTAAATGTGTTTTATTCTTCATGATTTCTTAATAAATATTCTCAGTTTAAAAAATAAACTACTTACAAGTAAACATTTGGGAATTTTATATACTGATTATCTTTTAAAAAAAAATCATGATTTTTATTAGCTCTGTTCTAAACTAACAACAATATATTTTATTTCAAGACAAAAACCAGACAATAAGCAGAGTGACAGTATCCTCGCTCAATCTCTTCAAAGTGGACTTGCCCTGGAATTTGAAAGAAGCGAAGCATCTCGACGCATTCGTCTCGTTCTCAGCGAAATTATATACATCTCTTGTAGAATTCGAGTACCCGATAAAAGTGACGATTTTCAAGTAAGACAGTCTGATCTATTTGACAATGCTGTTTACATGGAAGAAATTAGTTACGTTATTTGCATCGCCCTCGCTGAACTACCAGATCTTCTCTCCATTCCTGACATTTGCGAAACTCTCCTCCACGTGAAACACGGACCGGAAATAATTTGCTGGGTCGTTGCAAACAGTCCCGACAGTTTTACAGAAGTTTGCACTCATCTAATTGTCAATGGCGAGAGACAAGAGGAATCCAATCTTGGAAGCATCAGAACTCAAGCTCTGACAATGCTCTGCAGAATGAATCCAAGTCAAGCTCTTGCCGTTCGAGCAAAATGCGTCGAACTTTGTCGAATGCCAGCGTTGGCAATTACTCTTAGTCTTGAAAATGAATCCATCAGCAGTTCACCTTTTCAAAGCGACATGGTGGCATTCGTTTCCGGTTTACTTCTCGGAAACGATCAACAAGTAAGAAACTGGATTGCCATGTTCATCAGAAATGGTCAGAAAAGAAAATGGGAATCTCACACGGCTCTGCAGTCATTGCGAGAAGAATTATTAAGAAAATTGCAGAGTATTGTATCACACAGCTCGGACTCACAATTGGCTGAATCCCATGTCGTACAAGCCAGTGCACTTTTGAGACTTTATTGCGCCTTGAGAGGAATAGGAGGAATAAAATTCCAAGATGACGAGATTTCCATGATTGTTAAACTGTTGACCTCACATCCTCCACCTTCTCCGGCTGGAGTAAGATTTGTCTCCTTAGGTCTGTGTATGCTGATCGCTTGTCCCTCGCTAATTAGCCACACGAACCTCGAGAAAAAGAGCATTGAGTGGGTACAGTGGCTTGTTCGAGAGGAAGCTTATTTTGAAAGTGCAAGTGGAGTTTCGGCCAGTTTTGGAGAAATGCTTCTGCTGATGGCCATTCACTTTCACAGCAATCAACTCTCTGCAATTTGTGAACTAGTTTGCGCAACTCTCGGAATGAAGATCCCAATCAGGCCGAACAATCTGACAAGAATGAAGCAAATTTTTATGCAGGAAATCTTCACGGAACAAGTTGTCACTGCGCATGCCGTTAAAGTTCCTGTCACTGCAAATTTGAACGCTAATATTCCTGGATTTCTGCCGGTTCATTGTATTCATCAGTTGTTAAAATCGAGAGCTTTCGCTAAACACAAAGTGCCGATTAAAAATTGGATTTATCGACAAATATGCGACAGTGTTCCACCTTTACATCCGGTTTTACCAGCTCTTGTTGAAGTCTACGTTAATTCAATCCTCGTGATAAATAATAAGACAACAGAACATACGAATAAACCGATCACGGAAGACGAAATACGAAAAGTTTTTCAGAATAGTGTTTTTGGAGCAAATTTCGATTCTAAGAAGAGTGTTATGAGTATTGTGGAAATGGAGACTGATTATATGGATGTTGATACATCGAAACCCTCATTAACATCACAATTGTTATTTTTGTACTATTTACTCTTGTATGAAGATGTGAGGCTGTCGAATATGCATCATTTCATTTCACAAGGGAAGAAAGTTAAATCTTATTCGACTGATTTTCTGTCCGAGCTGCCCATAAAGTATCTTCTGCAACAGGTGCAGAGGGATCAAATAAGTTACGCTGGTTTGTTCTCTCCTCTTTTGAGATTACTGGCAACACATTTTCCGCATTTGTCCTTGGTGTACGATTGGCTCGATGATGAAATGATTAATATAGACTCGGTAACGGCGAATCATGAAAAACTCACGATTAATGATGCCTCGATCGTTGAAGCCTTTGGACATATAAGAACGTGCCCCTCAAGAACTGGAAGATTATTGAGACAACTTTTGTCGATGAAACCCTCGGATATTTGGCCTCATGCTTCTATTATTATTCATTATTTCAAGACGATACTGGATGAAAAAGTGCCTAGATATATTCAAGGTAAAGAGTTTCTTTTTGTTTCGGTAAAAGTACCAGGGCTCTAATTGATTTAAATCATAATTTAGGGGAGATTGCCCAACAGTAAATGGTAAAAATTTCTGATAGGTGTAATTATTTCAGACTAAAGTTATTTAAAAGAATGCTAAACGCTAAAATGAAGCTAATACTTTCAAGTAAGTAATGCAGAAAGCAACATGAGACTAAAATTAACCTCTTCTTCATTTTAAATAATTTTTTAACACGATAAACAATCACTCGAAAAGAAACCTCTTATTAACAGCAGATAATCAGCTCCTATTTAAAGAAAAAAAATTGTTGAGCAGTTTTTTATGCATAATACAATTCCTTGAATAGACTTCTTCAAAATAAAATCAATTTGTCCGCATAAAAGTTGTTTATTTTTAAATATTTAACTGAAATATGAGAAATACGAGAAATTTTCACTTCTCTGAAACACGCATACCAAACCTGAGCTTAAAAGAGCAGGAAATTTGAAACGAAGAAAATTATAAATATCACATAAATTCTTGTTTCTCTTGTGTAGTAAGTAGCAACTACTTTATTTATTTGTTTTCTAAATTTTTTTTATTGATAATAAATTGATTCTGGTCATTTTATATGCAAAAACTGAAGCTAAATTAAAAAGTTTTTCGAATGGAAAAAATTCCTTCAAAACATAACATCAACTTTTGACAGTTATGCCGCGATTTTGAAATGGATTATTATCTACTGTTGCTTATCTACTGTTAAAATTTATACTGATTTATTATAAAAAGTGCTAAAATATTTATAAAAAACGAAAACTAACACCTGGCAATAGCCCATATTGTTTCTTAAAATTCCAATATTAATAATAACGTGTTTGTGAGCCCGGAAAAATTTTTTTTTTTTTTTGTAAAAATCGAAAATATATATGACAAATCAATTTTTTCTTTAATCTCAAAAAACGTTTTTTCCATTTATATACAACAATTATTCATATTGTTTAAAAAAAAAACTTGGTTACCTAACCATATTTTATTCCTAAAATCTAATTATGATGAGTTGAATTAAAATTTTAAAACCGTTCTCGAGAAAATTAAAATTATCTACTGTTTGCCATTATCTACTGTTGGATAATCTCCCCTAATTTATTTAATGAATAATTGTTTATGTTTGGAATTTAACCTATTAATATCTTTTTTTATTTAGTCCATTAGGTCCATTATATTGTAAGTTAATATGTATCATTTCTGAAATTAACCTTCTGTTACATGAGGGTTCTCTGTCAAGAATAGTAAAATTTTTCTAATCGAAATTATGTTTGTAGATTTGCCGTCAAAACGTTAAACTTTTGTGTTATTATTTAACCAAAATCTACTGACTCGGAAGGATTGATAAATTCTATTTTAAATTTATTTGCCGAGTGATAAATTCATTAAATTGATACATGATTTAAATCATTGGGCATTTGCATTAAAATCATGATTTAAATAAAAAAAAAACTTTACAATTTTTGTCTAAATGTAAAAATCACAAAACAAAAAAGACCCAAACATTTGTGAATAAATATTGAAAATTTCAATTTTAATATTATATTATTTATAAAATTTAAAAAATTGTGTTAATACAGATGATCAAAATACTTACGACCTACAAATTTTTAGTATGAAGATACCTAGCATAAAATAGTATTAAATTTTCATATCTTTAAGTCATTATAATTTAAATAAATTCCAAATTTTAATTAACTCATATTCTAATTTATTCAAACTTTTCAATTTCAATTAATTCAAATTTAAATGCATAATAATTAAATAATATTAATTATTTTTCATATTCACAATAATCTTTTTTTTAATTCTTACGAGAATTCTAAGAAATTCGACTTTTTAAAGCTGTTTAATTTTTATCTTATAATTTCTTAATTTTACAAAATTTTAAGATTTTTTCTTCTTTTAATTTTGATACTGTTTTTCTCTATTTGTCTTTTTATTTTAGGATTTTCTTTAATTTTCTTCTTTTTATGCAAATTATTTAATATTATTTTACATAATTTTGTTATAACATTCACTAAACTTTTTATTTCGTTGATTTTCTTAATTTCTTCCATATTTTTAAAAATAAGTACGCTTATTTTTTTGTAAATTTATTCAATTTGTTTTCACATCTTGTCTATTTTTTGCAAACTTACTTATTCTTTCATAAAATTTTTAGATTATCTATATTTATCTAAATTTATTGTTGCACTTGTATAAAATAAAATAAAAAATTTATTTATATTAAGTGTAATATTTTAAAAATATTTTTGGTTTAATTTTCCTACACTTTTTTATTTTTAAAGGATTTTTAAATTTTTTTGTGGAATTTATATTTGTTTTTATATACATTTTTTATTTTATTTTTATTAATTCTAATTTTTTAGTAGATTCTTAGCATTTTTTTTTCATTTTTTGTACTTTTCACATTTTTTTACAGTTTATCAGATTAAGAAACAAATATTTCTTAATTTTCTTCCTATTTATTTAATTTTCTTGTTGTTTTACCATCTTCTCAGTCCTTTCTAGAATTTTAATTAATTATTTTATTTTTGACATCATTTTTCTATTTCATAGAAACGTTTTTCCTTCTTTCTAATTATTTAGTTTTTATCGTGTAATTACGAATTTTTGGAAAAATTTATTCGATACTTTTATCTACATTTTTTAAGTTTCTGATTTTTGTACTTTTTTGAAGATTTTTATTCTTTTATTTTATATATTAGGTAAATTTAATCTTGTACTAAATATTCTTATTTTAAAATCGTTTTTCTATTTCATAGAATTTTTCTTTTTTTAAATTTTTTTTAAATTTTCAAAATTTTAATCATTCTTTTTTTCTCCAATTCTTTGTAAAATAATTCACTAATTTTTCTAATTTATACATTGTTTTAATTATCTTCTTATTTATTTTTATAATTTAAAAAAATGTCTGTAAATAGTTTAATTTTTAGAAAAACTTTTTTTTTAATATTTTTGTGTCACTGTTTCATTCTTGTGTTTTTTCTTTATTTCTTTAATAATATAATATCCATAACTTCTTTTATATAAAAGAATTTTATAATTTTTTTAATAATGTTTTAATAATTTTTTCTTATCTTTTAGGTTTTTTCGTTTTTTTTTACAATTTGTTATTTTACCGTTGCTTTTACTTAATTTTCTTAATTTTACGATCATACGAATTAGAAGATATTTTTTTGAAATTTTTTCATTTATTCGACATACTTTATTTTTTGATTAAATGTTTTATTTTTCTTTATTTCTTATTAAATTTTCTCAGTTTAACAATCAAATACTTACAAATAAACACTTGAAAATTTTATAGGTATACTGATTTTATATATAAAAAAAATCATGATTCTTATCAGCCTTGAAAAGTACAGTAGGTTTTATAAAACTGTAATTTACATTTATTATATTTAAATAAATAAAAACAACAAATATTAAAAATTAATAATTTTTAATTATAAAAATCGTAATATTAAAATTTTATTTCAGAATTGTACAAACAAGTGTGGCTAAGGTTAAATACCGTTTTACCAAGATGTTTATGGGTTTTGTCGATTAATGCTTTGCTAATAGAAAATTCAACGGTGAAAAATGTATTTCTGACTCAAGAGAATATTGTCTTGGATCCTCTACAAGTTTTAAGATGTGATACAAGAGTTTTTCGATGTGCACCAGTTTTATCGGTGATTCTTCGGTGAGTATTTTATCACGTAAATAGAATAAAATTAAAATTAGGTGTCCAGCGATCCGGTAAATTCACAAAATTGCTGAAAATTTCTTCAAAAAACTGTAAATTTGTGAAAAAATAGGCAAATTTTTAAGAAGTTGCGGAATTTCATAGATAAATACCAAAAATCATTTTGTATTTGAAAAATTTAAGTAAAGATGTTCAGAGTATAGTAATAATTTAAATAAATCTCCAACGTCAATTAATTAAAAGTTAAATTTATTCAAGCTTTCAAGCTTTCCAAATTTCAACAGACAAAAATTAGTTATTTTGCATGTTAACTTATTATCTGTAAATTATATTTTAATTTGTAAATTAGTCATTTCTTTTTGACTTATTTTTAAACCTAAATTTTTAGCAAAATTTTTTTTTCATCTTTTAATATAATTTCTGATATTTGTATATTTTTTATTAAATTTTCTGCTTATGAAGTGCTTTTCCGAATTAATTATTTTATATCTTTTCCTAAATAAAAATATCTTATATTGAATGTTTTCAACTGCTCTTCTTAATATTTCTTTTAAATATTTAAAAGGCTTTTTAGTGATTCAAGTAATTGCTGGCAATTTAGTACAATAAAATAAAAACTAGGAATTTGTAAAAAGATTAGAAAATTTTTTAAGTGTACCGGAAATTTTTACAGAATTCCAAGAATTCGTAGAATAATACAGAAAAATTTAATTTCAATCTTGTATTTGGATTTAAAGTGGTTCAGAGTACGATCTAAAAATTGCTGGTAGAAAGAAAGGCAAAAATATTAGATTTTAATTATTTCATGTCCAATTTAGTAAATTTTTAGAATTTAAATAAATACCAAACTTCAGTTGAATCAAACTTTAATTTATTCAAACTTCTAAATTACAATTATTTCAAAATTTAACATTTAAAAATTAATTATTTTATGTTTCAATTTCACTTTTAAATCTTTTAAATTTTATAACTTTATAATACAAATTTTTCTTCCTAGATAATTTCCTTATATCATTCTTTGATTGCTTAATGAATTTGTGAATGTAATAATTATTGTTTCCATTTCTCTAAAGTTTTTAAGAACTATCATTTTTTCAAACAATTAAATTTGTTTTCTTATAATTTTTTATTCTTCATTTTTCTGATTGTTTTCACGTTTTTCTTTTGTAAAATACAAATTTCTTTACATTTTGTCTATTTTTTTCTCAAATTCATTCAATCTTTGATAAATTTCTAGATTCTATTACTTTTTAACAATATTTGTTTTTAAAATTGTTTTAAAAATGAATCTAATGTTTGGAAATGTTTGTTCTTTTGTGTTGTTAAGTTTATTACACATTAATTTTATATTTTTTTCATTTTGTGAATAATTTCTTAAACTTTTTCATTTTTAAAGGAATTTATAATTTCTTTTATATAATTTTTATTCATCGTTTTACATTTTCTTATTTTCTTCTTACTATTTTTTATTTTGTAGTTTATTGTCAACCATTTTTTTATTTTAGGATACCTTTTATAATATTTTCATTATTTGTGAACTTTTTTTCCAGATTTTCTTCATTTTTCAATGAATTGCTTTATTTTTATTTTATTTTATCTCTTTAAGAATCAATTTATTCCAATTTACTTACGATCCGAATCTTAATTTAAATCAAATTTTCAATACTCAAATTTTAAGGAGGTTCTCTCCATTGTCATAACCTGAAACTAAAAAATGACTGTTCCCATCAAATAAAACTAGTATTAAAATTAATGTGTTGTTAAGTAATAATTATTTAACATTTTATGTTTTTTCTTTAAATCTAAGTTAAAAATCTGTCATTTTCAGCCAATTTTAACAAAAATTAGCTAATTTTTCTCGTTTAAATATTCTCTAGACTTTTATTTGTTGGATTTTGTTATATATTTTTTTTTCAAGTTATTAAACAAATAAAAATTGTTCTTTACCTATTTTTTAAACAGAATATTATTTAACAAAATTTAACAAATAAAATGGTAGAGAATGTTTCAACGAGAATAATGAGCTGTTATTTGTCAGAATTGGATGAATTTTGCAGCTGTTCATTTTTAAAGAAAAAAAAAATCCTAAATAATTATTATTTGATAACAAATTTTAGCTCAACCTAATTTTTTCTGAAAGATGAAACCTGGAAACTGAATCTTTCAAAATTTGGTGAAATTAATTTGAATAATATTTTTATTTGAAGTGAAAAACGACTTTCTAGTTTGAGGTTATGTAAGTGGAGAGAACCTCCTTAATCCATCCAAATTCCCATTCTTTTTGAGAATTATTTTAGCTTCTTTAAATAAAAAAGAAAAAAAAGGAAGTTTCCATACTTCTAAAGTTCAAAGATGTTTTATATTAATTTCAAAATAAGTAGTTCCAGAATTCTGACTATGTAGTATTGTTTCAAGCACGCATTTATAAATAAAATACTTTTTATCATACAAGTTAATGATTTATTAATAGCCAAAGAACTCTTTTAAAGTTTGGACCACAAAAGGTTTAGTCAAAAAATTAAGTTATATTATATAATTTATATATCTTCATTTATAAACTTTTTAAAGCCCCCTATATTCCCTAAAATATTCTTCATTGTCACTATAAAGCCTAAATTATCGGAAATCTGGGAATTTGGAAAAAAAATTCGCTAGACATCCTGTTAATAGATTCGATCAATGGATCTAAATATATCTAATTTGGTCAATAGAATTAAAAATGAATAATTAAAAAATATATATTGTTTAAAAAATAAACAATACAACTTGCAGAATCCTTCAAGCAACTTTAGCAGCTTCAAGATCACAACTTTCGAGGCATATGCAAGACAGGCCGCTAACAGAAAAAACAGGTCAACTGACAAGTGAAGCTGAAAGAGAAGATCTGAGATCTGCATTGGTAGCAGGTCAGGAAAGTGCAGCTGTTCAAATTCTTTTGGAGGCTTGTTTGGAAACGGACGAAGATCGAATTATTCCAGGACAAATGTGGTCTCTAAGAGAAATCAGAAGTGTCGTTTGCTCCTATTTGCACCAAATTTTCATCGCTGATCCGTCTCTTGCAAAATTAGTTCATTTCCAAGTTAGTGTCTCGAAATTTTAATACATCGAATTCTAAATACACTAAAGTTTCACTTATTTTAACCCGCTTCACGCAAATCCATGAAAAAAGTCGCACTTATTTTAACTTCCTCGTATTTATAGATAACTTCTCTGATTGGCTGGTCCAATTCGCAGCAACCAATAAAAATGTTGGGCAGTTTTCATTGGCCGTCAAGTTAAAATGAGTGAGACTTGGAATTGTTAAAATAAATGCGACTTCAAATAAGCGAGACTTTAAATAAATGAAGTTTCAGTGTAATCACAGGGCTCGAACTAGCTCCGTAAATCCCGTAAAAGTCCGTAAATTTACTTATGGTCCGTGAAAGTCCGTTTTTTTAAAAAAAGGTCCGTAAAGTCCGTAATTTGTTTAGAAAAGTCCGCAAATTCCGTCAATTCTAAGATAAGAGGCCCTAAGCAGTGTAAAAACGGTTAAGTTTCAATTTTTCAATTTTTAATTATTTTATTTAATATTCAATAATACTCCCCTTTTTTCAATTATCAGTTGTTTTCTTGAAAATTTAATATGTTCTTCAAGTTCCAATTGATTTCTTCAATTTTCATTTATTTCCTAAAATTTTTCCTAGAATTTTCTTTAGTTTAGATTATCAATTAATAAATTCATAATTTGAAAAAAGTTTTTTCAAATATAATTATTTTAATCCACTTTTATAATTACTCTTTAATTTTTAAAATTACTTTGTTCTAATAACGATTATTCTTGACAAATTTTGAATTTTTTTCAACTGTCAATTATTTTTGTCAATTTGTAATTTTTCCTTCAATTATCAATTATTATCTTAAAACTTCAATTTAATTCCTTTACATTTAAAAATTCCCTGATTTTTCCAATTATTTGTTTCACTCATAAAAAATTTTAAATTTAAACTCAATTGTTCGATTCTAAAACTATCTCCTTCAATTCTCCATTATTTCCTTCAAATTTCAATTGCATTTTTCAATTTTCAATTTTTTTCTTTATTATTAAAAATTCTTGCCTTTTGTCCATTTTTTTTTATGATTATCAATAAGTTTCTATGACTATAATTCACATGTTCAATTAGTTTCTTCAATTCTGAATTTTTTTTTAAATTTCAATTCTATTTTTCAGTTTTTAATTATTTTCTGCTACATTTAATAAATCACGGCATTTATAAATTACTTTTTTGAATTTTCAATTAAATTATATAAATTTTAATTTCATTTTTCAACTTATAGTCATTTTTTTCATTTTTAAATGATTTTTTGAATTATAAAATTGTTTTAATTTAGCGATTTGTCGAAGTTTCTTATCAGTTGTCAATTATTTTCGTTATTTTTCAGATATTTTTTTCAATTCTTTAATTATTCTCGTCATAAACTGTTTCTTTCAATTATTATTCATTTTCCGCATCTTTAAATTAATTTCAACAATTTTTTCAATTTTCATTCATTCTCTTGAAGTTTTATAATTATTCTTTAACTTTTTAAATTATTTTGTTCTCTTGTTGATTATTCTTGACAGTTTTCGAATTTTTTTTCATTTGTCTATTATTTTCTTTAATATTTGATAATTTTGTATTTTGTTATTTTCCTTTTAATTATCTATCTGTCTTCTTCAAAATTTGATTTAATTCTTTAATTTTCAATTATTTTTAAAAAATTTAAATAATTTTTCCAGTTTACTTTTTTGTTTATAATTTTTCTTTAATTCTCGTCTTTTTTCAATCATTTTTTTCAATTATAAAAATTGTTTTAAATTTAAATTCAGTTTTTCAATTCTACAACTATTTTCTTAAACTCTTAAATATTTTCTTCAATTTTACATTTTTTATTCAAATTTTAATTTAATTTTTAACTTTTCAGTTGTTTAATTCAATTTGCAATTATTTTTTTCACTCATAAAAATTGTTTCAAAATTTCAATACAATTATTTAATTCTACAACTGTTTTCTTCAAATTTCATTTTTCAATTTAAAATTATTGTCTTTAATATTAAGAAATTCTCGCCTTTTTTAAATTATTTTTTTTTCGAGTATCGCAATAAATTTTTTTAATTTTAAAAGCAATTGTTTAATTATGTTATCTTATATTTAATAATTATCTTCTTTTTTCAATTTTAGGTTTATTCTTTGAAATTCAATTCCTTTTTGCAATTTCTAATTATTTTCTTAATTTTTCAATTTTTTCCCCCTTTTTTTTTGTAACTATTGCTTTCAATTTTCAATCTAGTTGTTCCATGTTTAATTATTTCCAACAATTGTTTATATAATTTTCATATTTTTAAAGTATTTTTTTCCAATTGTGAATTAAAATATTTTCAACTATTTCTTGCAATTATTATTTATTTTACCCAATTTTCAATTGTTTGCACTCTTTTTTCAATTATTCTCTAAAAATTTTATAATAATTCTTTAATTTTTTCAATTTTAATTTTTTTCAGTCCTTTTGTAATTTTTTTTAAATTATTAATTTTTTTTCCAATTTCAATTCAGTTGTTAAATTTTAAATTTATTTCTCGAAATTGTTATTATTTTCTTCAGTTTTCAATTATTTTCTTCAATTTCCATTATTTTGTCGATTTTCAATTCAGTTTTTCAATTTGCAATTATTTCCAACAGTTTATTTTTTAATTTTCTTGTTTAATTTGAATATTTACTGTTCAATTATTTAAATTATTCTTTTTAAATTGTATAATTATCTAGACATTTTTCGAGTTTTGTTTTCAATTGTCAATTATTTTCGTTATTTTTCAGTTAGTTTCTTAAATTTTGTAATTATTCTCCTAATTTTCATTATTTGAAGTTGCAAAAATTTATAGTTTTTAATAACAAATAACAATGCAAAGTTTCTGGCGCGCGTTAATGTTGCTAGTACTATAATAAGACTTATAGGTCTATTTAAATGCACAGAAAGCTTTTTTTTGTGCCTATGTTATAAGTATACCTGCAATAATTGTTCTCTTATTTGCCTCAGACTCATTAATATTTTTCTATTTAATATTAATAAAATTGTCTATAATTTTCAAAGAAATAAATTATTTTAAACATAAAAAATACAATTTCTTTTACTTTTCTACTGTATTTTAATTCTATCACACTCAAAATTGTCTTTCGGGGTACAAAATGTTTATTCGTAACTAGTCCGTAAAAGTCCGTAATTTTTAATTTTTGGTCCGTAAAGTCCGTATTTTTAAGTACTTTTACCGGTTCGAGCCCTGGTGTAATCCAATATTGTAAATTAAATTAATTTTTCTTTTTCAGGGATATCCAAGGGAACTTTTACCAATTACCGTTTCCGGAATTCCATCAATGCACATTTGTCTCGATTGGATTCCTGAATTGCTTTCTCAACCAGAACCAGAGAAACAAGTATTTGCCGTGGATTTAGCATCGCATTTGGCTGTTCAATATGCGCTTCCGAAAGCTCTAAGTGTCTCACGATTGGCTATTAACACTTTGATAACTTTATTGGGAGTTTTGCCAGCCAGGGATAGAGTCATTCTTTTTATGCCTGTTTTATCAGCATTAACTAGGATTTGCTTAGCGTTTCCGCCATTAGCTGAGGACACAACAGGTTTGCTTCTTCAACTTGGAAGAGTTAGTTCGGCTCAAGCAGCTTTAGGAGACAAATCTGCAGAGATTTTGTGTCAAGAAGTAAATTCAACCTTCTCGTCTCTATTGCAGAAAGCTATTTTGCAATCGAGAGTGTACTAAAAATTTGTAAATTTGTAAATAAAATGTATTGTATCGAGAATGCAAGAAAAACTTTTCAAAAATGTAATTAAGTTGTAAAGTTTATCAAAGTTATTGTTTTGAAAATTCAATAATGCTCCGAAAATTCAACAATATTTCCAAATTTTTGCACATAATTAAAAGTTTTAATTTGATAAATCTTACAATAATGATAGATTTTAACATTTCTTTTTAAAAATGTAATTATGAAACATAATTAAATTATCTTCTTGACTGAAGTTGAAGACTTGTTAATTTTTAATAGCAGAGATAGAAATCATATTTAGCTTAAATTAACTATTGTGTTATGAATTTTCAAATAAATTATGTACATAAATTAAAATTTTAACGAGTTTTCTTTTCATAAATGTCCATATGTACCCATGTCTTTAGTTTTAAGAAATTTAATTTTTATTATATTTTTAGAACAGCTTTTTGCCTTTTTTATAAAAACACGAAAATGTATTTTTAAAGACAGTTTAAAATGACGTAATGAAAATTCTAATAAAATAATCCGTTTAAACGTGCAAAAAAAGGTTTAATTAAGAAAAAGATATTTAAATAAACACCAAAATATACAATTAATTTTTCTTTTTAATACAATATGAAAAACTTTATTACATTACATAATAGGTACTAAAAATATAAAAATGTGTAATATTTCATAATTTATCAAAAAAGTAATGAAAAAAGTACGATAGATTTAAGAATTACAAGATGGTGCTTAAATAGATTCATAAAGCTTCACCAAATCACAGATCCGCGTACATATTTTTGTCACTTCATACTTGTAATCCTACAGTGAATTACTATCTACTTATTTTATAAATTATTAAAGTAAATGTCATTCTCGCTCGATGGCAATATTACAAAATATTCACATTTACTATATTATAATAAAAAATTACTATCACTATTAAATAATATTAATAATTATAGTATAACAAATTTTGTAAATTACATTTTTCCAAATTTAATTGTCATTCGATTAACTTAATTAAATGCAATTAATTTAAGTCTATTTTCAAAAGTATTTTATACCATAAGATAAAAATATCTTCAATTTTTTTTGAAAAATAACAAAATATACACAATCTTTTCTTAATAGTAAGAAATTTAAAACTAGAGTATTTTCTTATTCTAAATCAGTATTCATCATGCACGATCGTTTCTCTTTGGAATTTCCAGTTAGGCATTTTTTTTTTAAAGAAAATAAACATAAACAGTCGATTGTAAATTTTGCCCGAGATCATACAATCAGTTATGAGACAATAAGCAACTGATAAAAGGAGAAATCATTTACATACTGAGCAAATATTAAATTTGAATAATCAAATTAAAAAGTTATACAGTAATACTATTATTAGCACTTGACCTAGCAAATTGTAAAAATAGCTGCTCCAATGTTGCCGATAATACTGTAAAGTCTTCTATACAATTATATTTCTCTTTAAGATTTTCCATAAGGCCGTACATTGTTTTCCACGATGTTTTGGAATCATTTACATGATACGTTATGTAACCCTGAAAAATAAATTTAAAATTAATGTTAATTAAAATAGAAATTTTAAGATAAAACTTAATTTTTTCATTATACACTAAAGCTTCACTTATTTTAACCCGGTCCATGCAAATACATGACAAAAGTCGCACTTATTTAAACCTCCACGTAGTTATAGAGAACTTCTCTGATTGGCTGGTCCAATTATCAGCAACCAATAAAAATGTTAGTTAGTTTTGATTGGTCGCCAAGTTAAAATAAGTGAGACTTCGAATTGTTAAAATGAATGCGACTTTAAATAAGTGAAGTTTCAGTGTATTGTTATATTTTTTTACACTTACTGTATGCTCATCTCGAAGTTCACATTCGAGACTAGACTCCATATCTTTTTTTATATCCTCTACCTGCCTGTCAGTTCTTTCTGGATTTAATTTCAAATTAATATCATAACCAGCGCCAAAACGTTGTTTTAGCTGTTGGCTTTGGCCGATGCAAACTAGCTGACCTTTTACCATAATTACTAGTCGATTACAAAGAGCTTCGCACTCTTCCATACTAAACAAAATAAATTCATGTGTAATTTATTGTTAAATTGTAATGAAAATAAATTTTAATTCAAAATCAAATATGGACCGAATCTATTTCAAATCATGAAGGCAGTCCGAAGGTACATCATAAATTAACTTCATATAAAACTATGTTTTTATGCAAGAAAATTAAAGAAACACGTATTTTTTTAAAGTTTCATAACAATTTTTTTAAAAAAAAAAAAGTTTTTTATAAATTTATTCTTTAAAATCTTGTAATTTGCACATTTATCAAGATTTTTAGTTGCTCTTTGGCTCATTTTTGTCTGTTTTTTATACTTTTTAAAAATTTATCAAGAAAAGTCAAAAATATTGATAAACACAAACAATACTTTGATTTCTGAAAAAAAAAAACTAAAAAAAATTGTATCTCAAAAGGCCACCTTTTTTTAAAATTTTTCAGGGTTTATAGCTACTGATAAACAATATTATCCAGCTTTCTTGAAAAAAGAAAACTTTGTTTTTAAGTTGGACACCTTTTTATCCAAATTGCTAAATTCTATAAAACTCAAAATTTTGCAATAAAAAGGTGTCCAACTTTAAAAACAAATTTTTATTTTTTCAAGAAAGTTGTATAATATTGCTATTTATCAGCTATTATTACTTTTTATCACATTTTAAAAATAGCATTAAAAATTTAAACAAAGAGCCCAAGGAACGATTTTCAATCTTAAAAATTGTGAAATTTAGGAGGTTTTTAAGAAAAAATAGAAAATAATTTTTTTTCTCCCAAGAAACAAAAAAATACAAGTTTAGCTATAAAACCTGAAAATTTTAAGAAAAAAAGCCTCTTTTGAGACGAAATTTTTTTTAGTTTTTTTCAAAAAAGCAAAGTATTGTTTTTGTTTATCAACATTTCTGAATTTTCTTGATAAATTTTTAAAAAGCATAAAAAATAGAAAATAATGAGTCAAAGAGCAACTAAAACTTTTAAAATCTTAAAAAAAAAATCGTAAAAAATAACAAAAATGTTATGAAAATTAAAAAAAAAATTACGTGTCATTTTATTTTTTGAAATGGATTCGGTCTATGAATTAATATTATCTTAATTCAACGTTTACCTATGAGACGTAAAAATAATCGATTGTCCTGCAAGTTGGCAAGATTTAATTACATGCCAAAGAGATCTACGAGCGGCAGGATCGACGCCTGTTGTAGGCTCATCCAATAAAACAAGATTAGGATTGCCGATCAGAGCAATTGCAATACTTAAACGTCGTTTATTTCCTCCACTGTATGTTCCACTTGGTTGATTCGCACACAGATTTAAATCTAGAAAAAAAAAATTAATATAAATACATTTAATTTTAGAAAATAATAAACAGTCAATATAACCAGCTGCCCATCTCATCTTTTTTTTAATTTTTTCTCCTCACTTTTTACTGATGTTATTATTTTGCGATAAAGTAAATAAATGCGATAAAATAAAAGTAAAACAAATTAAATAAATATAATAAAATTTTATAAAATATATTATTTTAATTTAATTAAACAATGTATCTTTATTAGAGTGTATAGCGAATTACTATATTTAAATTCCGAATTATCGGATTGGTTTTTAATAATTAATGAAAAAATAACACCTATTTAAAAATTTAATGGGATTTTAAAGAAACATTAAGAAGAGCGAAAATTTAAACTAGAAAAATATTTAAAAATAAAGAAAAGTGAGAACATTTAATGCAAAATACTGAACAGAAATTGAAAAAACAGAGAAAATGTTTTTTAAAATTTAACAAATTACGAAGAAATAATAAAATTCCCAAAGAATATTTAAAACTTTATGAAGGAATGTAAGATTAATAAAATCGGGGAAACTCTTAAAAAATGAGAAAATTTAAAAATAAAATAAGTAATTTTAAAACGGTATAAGTAAAAAGTCTACAAAAAAAATTTTAAAAATGTATAAAAATAAAAAAAAAGTAAAAGAAATGTTTAAAAAAATGAGCAAATTTAATTAAATAAAAACGACTTCAGCAGAAAGAAAATTTTAAAACCTTTTACAAAATTAAAAAAGAAATTTTAAAAATCTAAATTGAAAAAGAGGAGTAAAAAGCCATGTAATAATTTAATATCTAGAAGTAAAAATAAAAAAATAGAAAATTACAAAAATTATCTAAAATCTTGTGAATTTATGTTTAAAAAATGTGGGGATTAAAATAAATATATGAAACCAGCTTAGGAAAAATAACAAAATCTTTAAATGTTATAAAATTTATGAGAAAAAAAACTTAAGGTTTCCTCCATTGTCATACCTTAAACTGCAAAATGGCTTTTCACATCATAATTAAAATTTTTTTCACCTTTTGAGCTGTTCAGTATCACATTTTTTGGAAAAAAGTAATTTAAGCTAAAATTTGTTGTCAAATCATAATTATTAATTAACTTTTTCTCATTTTTTCTTTACATCTAGTTGAAACCTTTAATTTCTATCCAATTTTGACAAATAACAGCTTTTTTCTATTTGAAACTTTCTCTATGATTTTATTTATTGAATTTTATTAAATAATATTTTATTCAAAAGTTATTAAACAAACAAAAATGTATTTTTATATATATTTTTTAAACAAAAAATAGTATTATTTAACAAAATCCAAGAAATAAAATCGTAGAGAATGTTTTAAAGAGAAAAATGGGCTTTTATTTATCAAAATTGGTTGAAAATTACTCTAGATTTATTGAAAAAATACAAAATGTTAAATATTTATTATTATTTCACAACAAATTTTGGCTCAACCTAATTTTTGTCATAAATGTTCTTTCAAAATTTTGTAAAATTAATTTTAATAATATTTTTATTTGGGGCGAAAATGATAATAAAATTAGAAAATCTATTAAAAAGTTAAAAAAAAATTATAAAAATACTTCCTCTATGAGAAAGAAAATTATGAAAACTATTATTCTTGTAATTATTTCTTATTTAAAGTTAATTTATAATGTTTTTTGAGCTTTACTGTTTGGTTTTTTGTTTGTTTATGAATAAAGTTCTTAATTCGAATCATAATTTTGTTTAAATTTTTAAGCATTCGTTTTCAAATCATTGTTTTTGTTCTCTGCCTTTGATGATTTTATCTTTAGGTTTTATTTTTTAATTTGTTTCTTATTAGTATTGTAAACTAAAAAGAAATTTTCTTCTCTTATTATTTTGTAAATTCATGAATATTATTTTTAAAAATAAATTCCGAATTATTTTAAGTTATTAAAAAAATACGCAAAAGTGAAATTTTTGTGATTCTTTTGCGAATTTCCGAAACTTCTTACAAAATCCCGAATTTTTTTGCAAATTTCCAGTTTTTTTTTCAAGATCACTGGTGTAAAAACTGTATAATAAATAATAAAAATAGTTTTTGTATTTATTCGTACTTAATCGATTAATCCACTTTTCTATTTCTAAGGTCGCTTCCTCCTTTGGCACTCCTCGAAGAAGTGCAAATAACTGTAAATGATCTCTAGCATTCAATGAATTTATCAATGATGATTGTTGCGGGCAGTATCCCATCTGAGCTAGGTACTAAAACAAAAGAAAAAATTAATTTGTTTAAATTATTAGTCATTTCTACATTTGATTTCAATTAAAACATCAATTTAAAGTATTTATGAATCAAAAAAGGTTATTTAAAAAATAATAATTAATAAACATACTTCTTTTCTGTTTTGGTAAATTTCTCGTCCACCAAGATACATGACACCCCTGTTGGGAAATTCATCCCCGGTTAACATTCTAAAGGTTGTGCTTTTGCCAGCCCCATTCACTCCCAACAATCCGAAACATTCGCTCTTTTTAACAGAAAAACTAATTTCTTTAACGGCAGGCAAGGATCCGTAGAGTTTACTTAATTCGTAAGCCAAATAAATAGCATCCCCATCAGTTTTAGAATTTTCCAGCGAGCCGTTCACGTTCATTCTTTCCATGCTTCCCTGTATTTTTACTGGATCGCCTGTTAAAATGATGCTCATTAAAAATTCGTATAAATTAACAAAACAAATATATCTAAAAATTATAACTACAGTGCTATTGGAAATTCTCTGTTTGTTTTTTTTTTTTTCAAGAAAAAAAATTTTAATAAAAGATTTTGGCAAAAGATTACACATGAAAAGATGTGTAATTTTTGTATATGATAAAAAAAATAAAATTTATTTTGAAACTCACTTTGGGTTTTTATTTTACTAAGTTCAAAAGCCACTGAGAATTTTTCTTTTTTCACTTGGTCATCCATAACTTCGACATCATATTTTGGTTCTTGTTTCTGGATTCTCATTAAGAGTAAAGGTATTAGTTTGTGTTCAAGTAGTCCGAGAATTGAAAAGAAAATAAAAGGAGTTAAAAACATGTAAAGCACACTTTCAACTAGATTTACGTCTTCTCCAAAATTGGAAAAATACGGTAGTGATTTTTCACATTGTCCATCATGGCAGTTGAGAGCTGTAAAGTAAAAAAAAAACATAAAAGTTTTATCCTTGATTTAAAGAAATAAATTTTTATTTAAAAAAAACCTACTAAATTATTGGTTTAGGCTTTAATTATCTAAATTTTAATCAATCATTGGATTTTTATAATCCTGAATACAGGGTGTCTACTAATTTCGTCCCACAAAATTCCCGGTCATTTCCCGGTTTTTGTTCCTATTTTTCCCGGTTTTTTCTCTTATTAACTTAAAATTTATTTTAAGTATAAATAGACCTACAAATGGCTACAAAAATTGAAGATAACAGTTGATAATTGAAGAAAATAATTAAAATTCAAAGAAAATAATTGAGAATTGAAGAATTAAATATTAAACTTTACAAAAAATAATAATTAAGAATTAAAAGAAACAATTAATAATGAAAAGAACTAATTTATAATGGAAGAAATAATTGAACAATGACAAAGATATTTGACAATTAGAAACAAAATTAAAAAAAAGTAAATATTAATCTACAATTGAATAATAATTGAAAAAATTGAACAATAGTTATTAAATTCAAAGAATATAATTGAAAACTGGTCAACTAGATAGAAAATCCAAAAAAATAATTTAAATTTTAAGTTAATAATTCAAAATTGTAGAAATAAATTAAAAATTAAATAATGAAATTGAAATCAGAAAAACACAGAATTATTGAATATTAAAAAAAAACAATTGAAAATAGAGAAATAAAATTAAAATTCGAATACAATAATTGAGAATTAAAGAAAATTACTGAACAATTGGGTTGAAAAAAGAAGAAAATAATTTATAATTTAAAAAAATGGAAAATGACAGGAATTATTTAATATTGAAGAAAACATTAAAAATTGAAGAATAGATTTGCTATTTAAAGAAAATAATTGAGAATTGAAAAAAATAATTGAACAATTAAATTGAAAATAGAAGAAAATGATTGAAAAATGAAGGCTTTGAAACATGAAATAAATAACTGATAATTGAAAAAAGTCAAGATTACTGAATATTGAAACAAACAATTGAAAATTGAACAAAATAATTAAAAATTAAAGAAAATAATTGAAAATTGAAGAAAATAATTAAAAATTGAAGAAAGTACTTAAAAATTAAATACAATATTTGGAAACAGCAGAAAAATTTAGAAATGGACGGAAATAATTGCGAATTGATGAATATAATTTAAAAATTCCCAATTTAAATAAAAATTGAAAGAAAAACATAATTTAAAGAAGCTGAGAATTGTTAAATATTAAAGAAAATTGAGAAGAAATTGAGAATTGAAAGAAATTGATAAACTGAAAGAAATATGAAAAAATAATTGGAAATTGAAGAAAATAATTGAAATTTAAGAAAAAAATTGGAATTTGAAGAAAATAATTGAGAATTTTAAAAAAAAATCATTGTAAAAAGCCTGGAGTTATTGAATATTAAAAAAAAATTGAAAATTAAAGAATGGAATTGAATGTCGAAAATTATAATTGAGAATTAAAGAAAATAATTCAAGAATTGAATAATGGGATTGAAAGTAGAAGAAAATAAGTGATAATTGAAGAAAAAGGAAATTGAACACCCCAGGAATTATAGAATTTGAAAAAAACAATAAAAAACTAAGAATGTAATTGTAATTTGAAGAAATTAATTAAAAATTGTAGAAAATAATTTGGAATTGAAGAAAATGTGATTTTATGAAAATTGTTGAATAATAATTGATGAATTGAATTCAAGTTTCAAAAACATAATTGATAATTGAAAAAAAATATTGAAAAAAGCCGAGAATTATTGATTATAAAAAAAAATAATTGAAAAATGGAGGAGTTATTGAGATTTGAAATAAATAAATGATAATTGAAAAAAATAGTTGAAAAAGTCGAGAATTATTGAATATTAAATTAAATAATCAAAAATTGAAGAAAATAGTTGAGATCTGAAGAAAATAATTAAAAATTGATAAAAATAATTAAAAATTCAAGAAAATAATTGAAAATTGAATCAAATAATTGGCAATTCAAAAAAAATAATTTATAGTTGAAGAAAATAATTAAAAATTGATTAAAATAATTGAAAATTGTAGAAAATATTTCAGAATTAAATAAATTAATTAGAAATTGATGAAAATAATTGAAAATTGAAGAAAATAATTGGCAATTGAAGAAATCAGTAGAAAATCGAAGAAAATAATTGAGAAATGAAGAAACAGTTTTAAATTAATGAAAATAATTCCAAATGCAAGAAAATAATTGAGAATGGTAGAAAATAATTGAAAATTGAAAAGAATTTATTATCCCAGAAAAAAATTCCCGGTTTGACGGAAAATTCCCGGTCAATTCCCGGGGTTTCCTGGTAAATTTAAATTCCCGGTTATTTCCCGGTTTTCCCAGTTTTCCCGGTTAGTAGACACCCTGTGAATATTACAACTAAACATTTCAACTGTTCACAATTAATTTTTTTTTTAATCTAAATATCACTTAATTTCAAATTCCCAATTTTCATTGAATCAAATTAGTGTCAAAGTTATTATTTTAAAAATTTTGACTGATTAATAGACAAAAAAAAATTTTTTATATAATTAAAATTATTCTGTTAATAGTTAATGTTTAAAATAATTTAACTTGTAGTTTCTGTACTAATTAATGTTTAAAATAATTTAAAATCGTAGGTATAAATAAAATCAAGTTTAAAGTTTTTAATAATTTGTGAATGTAAAAAATTAAAAAAATTAGGTATTTAAAAAAACTCAAATTTGAAAAAACTTATAGTTGTAAATGATCAAAAATAATGCAATGTTTCTTGAGCGCCTGGTCGTGCATTAATTTCGCTAACTTTATTATAATCTACGTTACTTACCACAACACTTTGAACAAGCAACATCTAACATTTGCTGAGGTAATCGACGACATTGAGCGTTTTGACCTGCAGTTTCAAAGAAACTAAGCTGCCCATGGAAGAAACTTATGTACGGAATCAACAAGAAAATTCTCTTCTGAGTTTGTCGAATAATTCTGATAAATCGTAATTCTTTAACATGTGACATCAGTACATGGACAATCAATTCCATTGCAACTAAAAAATAAGAATAATATTTTTAAATTTATTTTTAACCAGATTAGATTTTTTTACACCAATTATGTAGATTTTTCATTGTTATTTTTCTTTTTTTTTAAATTACTCACCTACACCTAGTGGTAATAAACTCAGCATGGTTATGACAGTACTCGTGGTCTTTTTAAGAAAACTGAATATATAAACAATCGGTAAAGTATTGAAAGCAAACAAAACAAGTAATAACATCATAACACCTGAAAATAATGAATTCTATAATTAGACTCTGAGTTTCTAACAAAAAATCAAAATCATGATAATCAGCATTTTTATCATTTTACCTATTTCAGTTCCATAGAACATTCGAATATCAAATATGTAATCTATAGTATGAAATCCGAGTGCAATGAAAATAATCAATACAAAGAAGACAACGAAATCAAAGAGGAAAAATGTTCCCCAATACACCCAACTTGGAATTCCTGTCATCCTTTGAAGTTGTTTTATTCCTGAAGTCGATTCTTTAAGTGGATGAATTACAAATAAAGCAACAGTTGGATACAGGAAGGCAATGAAAAGTATAACTCTGCCAAATGTGTCATCTTGACTTTCAAAAAGCTTATTATTGAAAATATTTGGAAACTTCTGACTTGAAAGATTAATTTCATATTCATCGCCGGCCAGGGCTTTTAGAATGGTATTAGATAAAAGATTTAAAGATATTGGAATACTGTAAGACGCTGTTTTCGAATAAAGAGCATTCATGTGAACTTTCTCCAATTCATCCATTCGAAAAAATGCGGCAGAAATAAGATTATTGGTGTAAGTTGCAAGGTCTTTTTCAGCATGATCAAGCAACACTGAAAAAGTATTTATAATAATATTTATTAATAAATCAATTATGTTCAAGAAGAATTTGCAAAACTTAACATTTCGCAATAAAACTTATCTTAAATTTTATGTATTATTTTATTATCTGAAGATTTACCTTTAGAAATATTAGACGAACCAATGTCTATAGACTCCCCGTTAAATTTTTCAACAACTTGTTTGTAAAATTTTGCCAAGGGATCTTGACTCGAATAATAGACTTGAGGATAACGATACCTGTCAAGTCTTAGTTGAACTAAAGGAGACGAATCACGCAGTGCATTAAAATCTATTCCTATTAACGCGATACTAATCAAAGGAATCACGATCTAAAAAAAAATTAGAATACAAATTTTCAAGTAAATACAATTTTTTGAAAATACAATTGATATCTGATTATATATATTATGTAAATATATAATTGAGAAAATGTTTTCTTTACTTACAATTAAGAAACAAGTCAGACAATTTTTTAAAGTGTATGTAAGTTTTTTTAAAAAGAGAGCAAGTATCGATTGCCAAAGAAGATTGTTTCCAGACACTTTTGGCATTTCATCCATTGCTTGACTTCGAGAATCGACTTCATCCTCACCTTCCTTTGTCGCTCTAAAATTAATAAACAAAAATGATATAAATAAAATGGAAATTTTTAAAAATAACTTAAAATCAAAATATTTAATAACTTACTTTAGGAAGACTTGTTCCAAAGTTATAAGCGAGACACTTATACCATTTACACCCAATTCTTGTTTCTTCTCTTCGATTTTGTCCAAATCATGTGGTAATTCATTTGTATAAGGAACATTAAAAACCATTTTACCACCATCTAAATTAATTAATTTGCTTCCTCCGCTCAATTGATTTCTTATTTTTTCAAAATCGTACTCTTTTTCCGTTGATAGCGTTACTTCAATATTTCCTTGACCTGCATTTAAGGAAAAACAGTTAAATATTTGTAAATTTAGCAAGTCTGATAAAAATCAGGATTTTTTTTTACAAAAATCAAAAATTAATTTCTTTTTAAATATATAAAATTTTCAAATGTTTATTTGTAGTAGTAGTTTATTTTTTAAACTGAGAACTTTTAATAAGAAATAATGAAGAATAAAACATTTAATCGAAATCAAACAAATTATGTCGAATAAATGAGAAAATTTCAAAAAAATATCTTCATATTCATTTCATTATCGTAAATTTAAGAAAAAATTAAGAAGAAATTAAGAAAATTAATTGTAAAAAATGAAAAAAGTAAGAAAATAGTCTATTAAAAAAAAAAAAAAAATTAAATAAAAAAAGACGTAGACATTATTAAAAAAATAAAGAAAAATTAAAAAAAAACACAAGAAGGAAACAATGACATAAAATATATAAAAAAATAGAAAATCTTTTTAAAAAAATAAACTAATTACGGAATTTTTTTCAAATTAGAAAAATAAATAAGAAAATAATTAAAAAAAACATTAAAATATATTACTAAAGAGAAAGAAATTTTAAAATTAATAGGAGAACTATATCAAAATTAAAATATTTAGTACAATATTCAATTTAGTTAAGTAATTTTTACATTTATTATAAGATTTTTACATTAAAAGTGTCATTCAAAACATTTTTGGCCATTTAATATAATATATATTATAATAATATAATAATATAATAAATATTCAATTTACATAACATAAAATAAAAGAATACAATTTTTCAAAAAAGTAGAAAATTGTGAAATTTAAAAAAATTACTTTAAAGCATCGAATAAATGTTTTCAAAAATTGGTAATTATAAGATAAAAACTAAACAATTTTAAAGAAGAAAAAATGTTTCTAAGAAATCAAAAAATGATAACAAAAATTAAAGTATAAATTAAAATACAAGGATAGACTAAAAAAATTGTGAAACATCAAGAAAATTAAATAAATAGTTAGAAAATAAAGAACATTTTTTGTCTTACTCTAACAAACTGTAAATTAAATGTAAAAAGTACAAATAATCAAAAAATTTGGTAAGAATCTACTAAAAACCAAGAATTAATGAAAATAAAATAAAAAAATGTACATAAAGATAAATAAAAAGTTTACAAAAGAAATTTAAAAAACCTTTAAAAATAAAAAAAGTTTAGAAAAATTAAACTAAAAATATTTTTATAATATTACACTTTAAACAAGTCCAACAATAAATTTAGAAAAATAAAGAAAATCTAAAAATTGTATGAAAGAATATATAAATTTGCAAAAAAAATAGGCAAGATGTGAAAACATATTGAAAAAATTTACGAAAAAATGAGTGTATTTATTTTTAAAAATATGAAGATAATTAAGAAACCCAATTAAACAAAAAGTTTCGTGAATGTTATGGTAATAAAATTGTGTAAAATAATATTAAATAATTTGCATAAAAAGCAAAAAATCCTAAAATAAAAAGACAAATACAAAAAAAAAAAAATATCCAAAATAAAAGAATCTTAAAATTTTGTAAAAATAAGAAATTATTTAAGATAACAATTAAACGCAGTATAATAATCAGTTTAATGGTTTTATTTAAGGAATATTATTAAATAATTATTAAGAGTAAAATATTACTATAAATTTGTTGAAGTTAATTCTATTGAGATCGGTATAAATCAAATATTGTAAAAATTAAAAAAAGGATTATTGTGAACATGGAAAATAATTAATATTATTTAATTATTATGCTTTAATTAATATATGCATTTAAATTTGAATTAATTGAAATTTGAAAATTCGAATAAATTGGAATATGAGTTAATTGGCGCTGTTAAAAATCTACACATTTAAATTCTACAATGATAAATTCTAAACGTTAAATTCTACAATTGTTAAATTCTACAATTTCAAATTCTACACTTTAAAACTCTACAATAAGATTTTTTTATAAAACATTGATATTGAACCCTACATAGTTAAATTCTACAATTTCAAATTCTACATATTTAAATTTTAGAATGACAAATTCTACACGTCAAATTATAATCCGTTAAAATCTGCACATAATTTATGTTATAAAATGTAATATTATATTTTTGATATTATTTTTATTAAACTTTGCACAGTTAAATTCTAAAATGTAATATTCTACACACATTTATTTGTTTATTTTCTAATAATGAAAGAGGTTATAACTGCGTATAGAATTTAACTATGTAGAATTTTAATGTAGAATTTATCATTGTAGAGTTTAAATTTGTTAATTTTTATATCATGAAATTTAAATATGTAGGATTAAATATTATGGTTTTATGAAAAATCCTATTGAAGAGTTTAAATTTGTTGAATTTTAAATTGTAGGTAGAATTTAACTATATAGGATTCAATATTAATGTTTTATAAAAAATCATATTGTAGTTTTATTGTAGAATAACTATAGAATTTTAAATTGTAGAATTTAACGTTTAGAATTTATCATTGTAGAGTTTAAATGTGAAAAATTTTAACCGTGGCGAGTTAATTAACGTTTGAAATTTATTTAAATTATAAAAAATAAAATAATAAAATTGTAATTTTCAAGATTTATGCACAAATTTCTGGGATTTTTAAAAACTGGGATTAAAATCTGGGATTTTAATATGCTTTGCGTATTTTTACATGCAATATTAGACATCCGGAAAATTGTGAAGTTTTTTTGATTTAAATCATGATTTAAAGTCAACTACAGCCCTGAAATTTAGCAAAAATAGAAAATTTTCATACAAATGAAAAAAAAAATTACCATAAAGTTTTTTGAGAAACATTGGAGTTCCATAACTCTTCAAACGTCCTAAATGAATAATCGCAGTTCTATCTCCAAGAATATCTGCTTCTTCCATATTATGTGTGCTGATAATAATTGTTTTCTCTCCTCTCATTTTCTACAAAAATGATTAATAATAATATACTGTCTTAATACTAAAGTAAAAAGATTATATTCCTTTTTATTTTCTTACCAATAAAATGTCCCACGTATCTCTTCTACATTCGGGATCCATTCCAGAAGTCGGTTCATCTAATATTAGAGTCTACAAAAATAACATTTTTAATTAAGAAATTAAACATTCTTTACAATAAATAAAATTTATATTTCTAGATATATAGTTTCAAAATTATTTTCATTTTATATATTTAGAAACACAAGTTAAAAGCATAAGTTAAATGTAGGTAAAAGATATTTAAAATCAAATTTTTAAAAAATTTCAGTTACCGAGGCATCGCCGATGATTGACATTCCAAGGCAAACTCTTCTTTTTTGACCTCCAGAAAGTTTTGCAGGAATGACATTTCGCTTTGATGTTAATTTTAATTTATCCAGTAGCATATTAACATCGTTTTTCACCTCCATTTTTGTCTTATTCTTATTCTTGAGCTAAAAAAATAAGTCCTTTTTAATTTAAAAATATAAAAGTTTAAGCACAATTAAATATAAAGGAAAATTTAAGAAACCTTAAAGGAAAACAAAGTTTAAAATTTATAAATCCTTTTAGAAAATTCTTTATTAATTTGACTCGGAGAGATTGATAAATTTCCTATTTTTCTATTAATAATTACCAAGTGAAAAATTCGCAAAAATCGAATAAATAATTAAAATTTATTTTTAAATCAGTTCTAACTCGATATGGAATAAATTTAAATTCGTACTTGATTCTCGATTTAAATACCTATCTCGTTTTTAATTTTAAAAAGTTATAAATATGCACGAAAAACGATATTTTTACCACTCTCTTGCACATTTAATAAGAAGTTACATAATTACAAGTTTTAAAGGTCCCAATACCTCTACTAAAAAGCGATTCTAAAAAGTTCAACAAAAAATTTAAGCAAAATTGAAATTAAAGAAAAAATAATATAAACTTTAAAATTTCTTACCAAGCCAAAAAATTCAATTTGCTCAAAAACATTCAAATTAGGAAATAGCATATCTTCTTGAGGACAAAAGCCCAGGTCGTTTCTAATATCGTCCATTTCATCACTTGACTTTTTTCCATTTATCAAAACCATTCCTTCAGTAGAACTAATCAAGCCTAAATAAAATAATTTATTAATTTAATAATAAACGTTAATTTTTTAAAATAACCTTAATGATCATTAATACTAATCTAACCAGTCAAAATAGACATCATTGTGGTTTTTCCTGCTCCATTATGACCCAATAAGGCAGTTATTTGCCCTTTATAAAAATCTATCGAAATTCCACGAAGTGCCTGGTGTTTCTGAAATAATAATTTTTCAACATTTGATTTAAAATCATTGTTTTTGTTTTTATTTATTTACTGACAAACATAAATAAATTTATGTTTAATAAATAAATGTTCTCAAGTAAACAAATTTTTACACTTACCGCACGAGTAAAAAAATTCGTGGAGTAAGACTTTTTCAAATTACGAATTTGAATTCCGGGAGTATAAACATCTTTAGGAACTGGTTCGAAAGGTTTTCCTTCCATATTATTGTAATCACAATCGTACAACTCTTCTTCTGAAGAAACTCTATTGAGCTTTGATCGCTAAAATTTTATTTAAAGTTAATAAAGATCTGGAAAATGAATTAAAATTAAAAATAAATATAGAAAGTAAAATAGATACCATTAGGAAGAAAAATGGATGCTTTGGAACTCCATATTTTCCGGGTAAGACGGAATAAATGTACAAAGTAAAGAAAAAATGTAACAAAATTCCTATAATTGAAAGGAAGAACATGCCTCCTAAACTTGCAACAGCTGGATAATCATCATCTCCAATGACAAAAAAATTACTCCATCGAACTCCTGTCACTAAAAATTAGAAAAGACTATCAAAAAGATATCATAAAACAGAAAGAAATTTTTATATAATTACTATGTAATATGATTTTAATTATCAAGAAACCAATACTTACACCTTTTTTCATAAATGTTTATTTCCTGAAATGTTCTAAATAATAGAAAATTTGGAAATATGATTCCCATGTAAGGTGTCAAACAATAAACATTACTCTTAACGATAAATCTTTGAAGCATTGACGAACCAGCATATAATGCAAGAATCCCAGAAATCATAAAAATAGCTGTAAAAGAAAAATTTCTCAAATGAAAATTGAATCTTCAAATTTTTAAACTATCAATAGTTAATTTTGTCAAACTTTACATTTTGAAAAGTATGAGGCAATATGCATTCCAAATGCTAGAAGATGAGTAGTGTGAATAATGAGCATTAAGGCAACAATAAAAAAGTTTCCATAATACAAATATGGATCGACATCAGACACAAAAGAGTGTGTGAATAATATTAAAAGTGGTGTGATGTATAGAATACTAAAAATCACTCCGCTTATTAGCCAGCTTAGTAAATTTTGATAATTCTTAACTCCATTCAACGACATAAGAATCTGAAAAAAAGGAAACAACAATTTACGTTAATAAAGGTAAAGAATCTTTGTGATTGTTTTAGAATTTTGTCACTTTTTCTTTCTGACCAAACCAAGTTTAGCTATTTCTCAATTTCCCGGTTAATAATAAATAATAATTATAATAATGTAAAATTAATATACTGACATTCACACCAATAAATTTTTCGTTTGCTGCATAGGTGGCTTCTATGCAAAGTGGAATTAAAAATGCCATGATTGCAGTCACTGAGAACAAAGTTCTTATTATTTCTTCTTCAGGATCTATTTTAAATGGAACGAGATCAGGCATTTCCTCCAGTGATAACTGAAAGACACAATTGAGTAATAGAAATAATCATAATTAGTTGAGTTTAAATTAAATTATCATTGAATCGGGATCATATTCGCAATTGAAATTAATTAAATTTACCTCGGTATTAAATGTAGCGTTTGGTGCTTTCTTTTTTATAAAGCTTTCATCAAGACAAAGTTGTGTTTGAATGAATGGATATTCTTCAATGAAAGCGTTAACTCCCTTAATTATATCAACTGTAGACGCATAAGGAAATTTTGGAATAATGGGAGATCTAATTTTATATTGCATATTTTTTGACGTTGAATTAAATAAATCTAAATCATCAAAAACGACTGCCAAAATACGCAAAAACTGAAAATCATCTCCATGCCTAGCAATTTGTTTTAATAATTCATCCTCGTTAAAGAATCCCACAATATCTGCAAAAAAGAAAGAAATCATTTTTAGATTTTTTTGCTGTAAGTCCAATAATAATAATAATAATTCTCTTGGATTTGTTCCTCTAATAAATAAAATAACTGTACTATTAAAATATTAAATGATTTAAACGAAATATTAACATTATTTGAAAAAAATAACTACAAAAGCAGAACAGAAAAATAATTAAATAAAAAATCATAAAACCAGTGAAAAAAAAATTAACGAAAAAATAAGGAAATTAAAGGAAAACTCAAAATAGAGAACAAAGTGAAAAAAATTTACAAAACATTTACAATTTACAAAATTCAAAAAAAAAAAAATTTTAAAAATTCAAACAATAAAGGACATTTTTTAAAAAATCTACCAAATTATGAAACTAGGTGAAAATTATGTCAATTGCGTGGACATTTCTCTTCTACGTAAGCAAAAAAATGTGTTTCCTCATAGAGGAAGCAATAAATAAAATATAATTTAATTAAATATAAAAAATAATTGGAGAAGTTGTTTAAAAAAAAGAATTTTAATGCAAAGAAAATGAAAAAACATTAATTATTTTACGATTTTTTTTTTATCAATTATGAACGTTAAATAGGTTAGTTGATTCATTTTGAAATAAGGAATATGATTTTTGTATGCTTTAAGTTGTATTTTTGACATGGAAAAAACTTTTGGCAAAAAACGATTAAAAATGAAAATTTACGCTTTTTAGATAAAAATGAGTCGATTTAGTATATTTTTAGGAAATTGAAAATTTCAACGATCACAAAGTTTCCTCTATAAAGAAGCAAAAATTGTAAAATTACAAAAATTATTTTAAAAAAATTATTATGAATACAAAAATAAGAAAGTCGAGGATAATCGATTGAAGAATGAGATATGTACTAAAAAAAAAAATCTTTGAGAAAATTGCAAAAATTAAAAAAATATTTAAAAAAAAAAAAAATAAATAGTAAATAAATCTTTTCAAGAAATGAAAAATTTAAAGAAAAAATTGAACAGTTTTGAAAGAAGGAAAGATATTTCTAATAAATATAAAAAAGCTGATAAAAGAACAAAATTTTAAAAATTTGTAATAAAATCAAGTTATGTTAGTATAAATTAAAATCAGAAAAAAAGTAAATGAAAAATTAGTAAATTTCAGAAAACGTAAAGAAATATGGGGAAAAATACCGAACAAACGTTTTGCAAAATTAGAAATTATAAGATGAGAATTAAGCATCAGTTTCAAAAAACTCAACAAACGTTTAAGAAATATATAATTAAAGATAATAGAGTTAATACATTTTTCTAAACTTCAAAGAATGACAAAAATAATTATAAAAGAACAAATAAATTGAAAAAAAATTAAGAAGATTTAAGGAGAAGTCAAAAAGTTTGAAGGAGAAACTAAAAAAAATGAGAAAATCTAAAAACATTAAATAAAAAATAGTAAAGCATTATTGTGAAAAATGATAAAAATATTTTTTAAAAAAATTTAAGAAATTTTAAAGAAAATACAAAGAATAATAAAAAACATAAGTACTTTGAACAATAAACTAAAAAAATAAGATAAATAAAATAATAAAAAACAGAAAAAAAATAAGTAAAAATAAAATAAGAAAATGAATATATGGAAATAGCTTGAAAAACTGTTAAACATTAAATAAATTTTATCTAGCCCTAGAAAGTTAATCGACTGAATAATAAATAAAATAAATAAATTTCTAAGACAATTATAACAAGTAATTTTTTTCTAAAATCATAAAATCTAGAACTTTTACGAAAGAGTAAATATAATATAATAATAAAATTTATAATGTATTTTTGGAAATTTTTTTTGGATATTCTACAAATCTAAGATAATTTCTTCTACTTGCTGATATATAATTTATGCTTAAATTATATAATTATACCTATTTATAATGATTTCCAACGAGTGAATCTAAAAAATAAATCCGAAAATTGAAGAAAAAATTCTAATCTCCTTCCCAAACTTATAAGAAATAACTATAAGAAAAAAAAATCTCCAACACAAAAGAAAAGGAAAGCAAAAGAAGAAAAATCTTTGAAAAGTGATAAAAATTAATAAATGGTATAAAAATACAGAAAAAAAAGAAATTATTTAAAATATTTGTTGGAAAATACAAAATTACAAGAAAAAATAAATAGTCTGAGAAAGACTAATTACGAAATTAGAAATTGCATTAAAAGTTAAAAATTTTATTAACTCAAGATTAAATTAAAAATATATAATTAATTTTTTACTATTGAAATCTGGATTAATTGAAATTTAAAAGTTTCAATAAATTAAAATTTAAATTAATTGTGGTCTGGAATTTAATTAAATTTTAATGACTTCTAATTATTAAAATTTAATACTATTTTTTATATTCTTTCTGACAAATTACTTAAATCATATTATGACTATTTCAAATTCAATTTTTAAAAATTACTGAAGAATACAAGATTAAAATTCAAATTTTCGGAATTTATCTACGAATTCTCGGAATTTCTGAAAGATTCAAGATTCTTTTACAAATTCTCAGTTGTTTTTTTTTTTACTAAATTCTCGTCAATTTTCCTGATTTTCCCCGGATCGATAGACACCATGAATTTAAAACTTGGAGAAAAAAAAATCCGTAAGATTAACTTAGAAACTTTCTGCTAGACTCTAATCAGTAAGTCATATTTATCAACAATCACAGCAGATTTTTTATCCGTGAAGTAATCAATGATTTTTGTACGTCTAATTTAAAGTTTTTTTTCATTTGTAACTAGAAACTATTTTTTTTTTTTAATAATAGAAGTTACAGGTCACCTAAATATATTTTTTTTAAATTAAATTTTGTATATTTAACCTAAATATATCTATTTTAAAATAAATTTTCCGATACGTTTGATTCTGTAAAAAAATATTTTGTTTTAAATTTATATATGCTTTAGCATAAAGTTCCTATCTTCACTTATAAAAATAGGCTTGAACATAATAAAAATATAAACGTGAAATGTCGACTATAAAATAATTCTTTCTTGTTTCTAGTACAAGTAAAATATCGCATTTATGTCTTTGTTTTGCTCAAATTCAAAAAGTAAGAAATTTATTGCATTAAAAACTGTTCAAATCCAACTATTGTTTTTTGTTATTTAAATAATATAATGTTATAATAATATAATATAATATTATATTTACATAATATAATATTAAATGTTATTATTCTTGGAAAGATAATTGTAGTTTTTTAAAAAATAAGTAGATAACTATTACACATTTCAATAAGTAAAAAAGTTATATTAAAAAATAAATATTGACAATTGATTAAAGCGGTTATTTTTGCACAAAAATCAGTAATACAATATAAAAATCTGCTGTTTCTTCATAATTTAACAAAACTTGCATTTGTATATTATTTTTTGAGTTTAAATAATCAAACTGAGAAAGTAAAATTACTTACTATCCGAAGGAAGTTTGAGGCATAGTCCAGCATCATGCATTAATTCTTCAGTGACATTATTTTTAGGTAAAAAGTATATAAAGTTTGAACTCATATCAATGAGGTTTAGTAAATCATCTTTTGTTAAACTACTCTTTGGAGTAGGTTCCATTTTTTTAGAGCCAGTAGCTGACAAATCTCTCGTAAGTTGAATAAGTGTAAATAATGCAAAAGGAAGGCATATTTGCACAAAGAGACCCGCTTTCCAATGTCTTTTTCGCACGATCAAGTTCTTCCACATGAGAAGCGAAAATATTCTCCACTTACTTGCCATGTTGATACAATTTTTGCTAATTGGATTATCAATCTAGAACCACTAACTTGCAAACCTAGAACGTTTATAATTATCCTTGAAAGTTTTAGGAAGTTTAAAGCAACAGTGTATAAGGCTATTGATAAATAACTAATAAAACTACTTCCTTACCTTTGCCTTATCGAACTAAAAGAGATAAACTTATCAGCCATACTTGTACTCAAATTGCACTCATAGTAGTAGTGCACATAAAAAATGCAAGTCTGAAATATTTTTACTGTCACATATTATGTTTCGATTACTCGACAACAAAAATATAAAAGATAAATTTTATATACACCTACATTCTCTTTGTCATTATAACACACAACTAACACAAATTGACAACCACTGACAACTGACAATTCGCAAATCCATGATCAACTTGTTTATATATAAATCCAATAATCATATGTGTAACAAACTCCAGGGTTTATTAACCCCCTGAAATTGTATAACCTTAAAAGAGTGAAAATTCAGCTCAATTCAAGAAATACAAAGTTTTTGTGTAAAATATTTGTAGTTTTAATCAAATGCCGTTTTGTTTTAAGTATACATTTATATATTTACTTATTTAACTTGAAGTAAACGTCCTGGAGGAGGAATTTGTTATGTTTTTTTACGCGATGTGTTTCTATGTCGCTTCTAATATTTCTGACGTTTCTGACGTCACGTCATGTTGTCAGTCACGTGACCTAACCTAACTGTCACTTTTGACATAAAGCCATATGGGAAATAGGAAGTTTTTAAACATTGAAAATTAAATAAAATGGATAGTGTAGAAAAATTGCAGGCTCGTGTCCAAGAATTAGAGAAGCAACTTGTTGAGTTAAAAACAAAAGATGCGGAATTTAGTAGAAAGAAAGTTGAACAAATGTCAAGTGAAGTTGTTGACACGAATCCTTACAGGTAAGTAGTTATTTTTATTATTAAAAATTGTTTTATTTAATTAAATATTATAGCTTGCACGTAAATTAAACATCTGATACAATTTAGTTCACGAAATATTAAATTTCAAAATTTATTTAAACGATGTACGTTTTTTAAAAAAAGATTTATATAGGGATCACATTTTAATTTTAATACAACTTTCTTTTTGCAATTGTCACTTGTTTTAAATTATTGGGAATTTTATTGTTTACAAATTTCCATTAGGTTAACTTTTTCTTTTTGTAATTTTTCCAAAGACTGTAATATTTATTTATCTGTTTCCCTCGTTCATTTTTTAAAAAATGCTCTTCGACCACTTTATTTTAAATAAAGTAATAATAAACCTAATACAGGGTTAAATATTTAAAATAAGTCCAAAACTGCTGAATTGTCGGTGATTATTACCTGATTGATCAATAGACAATTTAGTCATTTTAAAGTGATTTCCTGTGAAATTTCATTGATTGAAATCATGAATAGAGAGTGGTTTTCAATATAAAATTCTTCTCCTTAAATTTTAGAATATTATTCTTTAATTTTTAAAATTATTTTGTTCCTATGTCAATTATTCTCAACAGCTTTCAAATTTTCTTTGTCAATTATTTTCCTCATTTCTCAATTATTTTCTTTAATATTTAATTATTTTCGTCATTTTGTATTTTTTCTTTCAATTATTATCAATTATTTTCTTCACACTTCAATTTAACTCTTTAATTTTCAAATAATTTTCAACATTTTTATTATTTTCTTCAATTCTCAATTATTTTTTTCAATTATCAATTATTTTTTTGAAATTTCAATACAATTCTTTACTTATCTTCTTCAATTTTCATTTATTTTCTAAAATTTTTTCTATAAATTTCTTCAGTTTTTAATTGACAACTTAATATTCACCTTCAATTTTATAATTATTCTTTAATTTTTTCAATAATTTTGTTCTATTATCAACTTTTTTGACTTTTTTTTCAATTGTCAAGTATTTTTCGTATTGTTAAACTATTTTAGTCATTTAGTAATTTATCTTTTAATTATCAATTGTTTTTTTACAATTTCAATTTATTTTTTCAATTTTAAATATTTTTCCCAATTATTATTTTCGTCATTTTTCAATTATTTCTTTTAATTATTAATTACTTTCCACAATTTACCATTCTTTCCAACAATTGTTTCAATTTATTCTCTTAAGATTTTATAATCATTCTTTAATTTTTAGAATTTTTTTTGTTGACTATTAATCTAGTCATTTTTTGAATTTTGTTTCCAATTGTCTATTGTTTTCGTCATTTTTCAGATATTTGCTTTCATTTTTCATTTATTCTTGTCATTTTTCAATTATTTCTTCCAACTATTAATTTTTTTCCGCAATTTTCAATTATTTTCTACAAATTTTTCAATTTAAATTTATTTTTCTTAAATTTTATATTTATTCTTTAATTTTTAAACTTATTTTGTTGTGTTGTCGATTATTCTCAACAATTTTCTACTTTTTTTTCAATTGGCAATTATTTTCTCAAAATTTTAATTCAATTTCATAATCTTTAATTTAACTCTTCAAGTTTTAATTATTTTGTTCACTTCTCAATTATTATTTTCATTTAAAAATTGCAGTCTTTAATTTTTAAATTATTTTATTCAAAATTTAATAATTCTCACCTTTTTTAATTATCAATTATTTTTTTCAAATTTAAATTTAATTCTTAAATTTTTAATTTATTTCTTCATCTTTTTACAATTTTCTTCAAATTCCAATACCATTTTTCACTTTTCAATTATTTTCTTCTTTATTCCTTAATTCGCAGCTTTTTTAATTACTTTTTTCAGTTTTTAATTATATTCTTTAATTTTGATTTTTTTTATTTTTAATACAGTTTTTTAATTTGTAAGTATTTTCAACAATTATTCCTATTATTTTCTTAATTTTTCTTAATTTCTTAAGTTAATATATCTTGTTTAGTTTCTACAATTATTTTTTTCAGTTTTCTATTAATCTAATAATTTTTCGAATTTTGTTTTTAGTTGTCAAATTTTTTTATCATTTTTCAGAAATTTTCTTCAATTTCTCAATTATTTTCGTCATTTTTTTAATTATTTCTTTCAATTATTAATTACTTTCCACAATTTACAATTCTATCCTACAATTTTTCCAATTATCTTTTAAAATTTTATAAAAATTCTTTAATTTTTAGAATTTTTTTTTGTTGACTATAAATCTAGTCATTTTTTGTATTTTGTTTTTGATTGTCTATTATTTTCGTCATTTTTCAGATATTTGCTTCAATTTTTCATTTATTCTCGTCATTTTTCAATTATTTAATTTTTTTCCGCAATTTTCAATTATTTTCTACAAAGTTTTCAATTTAAAATTATTTTTCTTAAATTTATTCTTTAATTTTTAAAACTATTTTGTTCAGTTGTCGATTATTTTCGACAGTTTTCTACTTTTTTTTCAATTAGCAATTATTTTCTGAAAATTTTAATTCAATTCCTTAATCTTTAATTTAATTTTTCAATTAAAAATTGCAGTCTTTAATTTTAAATTATTTTATTCAATATTCAATAATTCTCACCTTTTTTAATTATCAATTGATTTTTTAAATTTGAATTTAATTCTTCAATTTTTAATTTATTGCTTCATTTTTTTACAATTTTCTTCAAATTCCAATACTATTCTTTAGTTTTCAATTATTTTCTTTTTTATTCCAAAGTTCTCAGCTTTTTTAATTTTTTTTTTCAGTTTTTAATTATATTCTTTTAATTTCATTTCATTCTTTAATTTTGAATTTTTTTTTATTTTCAATACAGTTTTTTAATTTGTAAGTATTTTCAACAATTATTCCTATAATTTTCTTATTTTTTCTTTTTTCGTAATTTCTTAATTTAATATTTCTTGTTTAGTTTCTACAATTATTTTTTTCAGTTGTCTATTAATCTAATAATTTTCTGAAGTTTGTTTTTAATTGTCAATTTTTTTTGTCATTTTTCAGAAAATTTCTTCACTTTTGCAAAAATATTTGTCATTTTTTAATTATTTCTTTCAATTATTAATTACTTTCCACAATTTACAATTCTTTCCTACAATTTCTTCAATTATTCTTTTAATATTTTATAATCATTCTTTAATTTTTAGAATTTTGTTTTGTTGACTATTAATCTAGTCATTTTTTGAATTTTGTTTTTAATTCTCTATTATTTTCGTCATTTTTCAGATATTTGTTTCAATTTTTCATTTATTCTCGTCATTTTTCAATTATTTAATTTTTTCCGCAATTTTCAATTATTTTCAACAATTTTTTCAATTTAAAATTATTTTCTACAAATTTTTCAATTTAAAATTTTTTTTCTTAAATTTAATATTTATTCTTTAATTTTTAAATTATTTTGTTTTGTTGTCGATTATTCTCGACAGTTTTTTGCTTTTTTGTCAATTGTCAATATTATTTTCATCAAAATTTTAATTTAATTCCTTTATCTTTAATTTAATTATTCAATTTTAATTTAATTTAATTTTAAATTATTTTATTCAATATTCAATAATTCTCACCTTTTTTAATTATCAATTATTTTTTCAAATTTGAATTTAATATTTTTAATTTATTTCTTCATTTGTTTACTATTTTCTTCAAGTTCCAATACCATTCTTCAGTTTTCAATTATTTTCTTTTTTATTCCATAATTCTCATCTTTTTATTACTTTTTTTAGTTTTTAATTATATTCTTTAAATTTCAATTCAATTATCTAATTTTTTTCAATTTTCAATCCAGTTGTTCAATTTGTAATTATCTCCAACAATTATTCCTATAATTTTCTTATTTTTTCTTGTTTCTTAATGTCTTAATTTAATATTTCGTGTTTAGTTTTTTCAATTTTTTTTTCAGTTGTTTTTTGATCTAATCATTTTCCGAATTTTGTTTTTAATTGTCAATTTTTTATGTCATTTTTCAGAAATTTTCTTCAATTTTTTAATTATTTTCGTCATTTTTCAATTATTTCTTACAATTATTAATAATTTTCTTCGAGTTTCTATTGTTTTAAGAAATTTTTCAATTATTATTCAATTATTATTGAATTATTTTCTAAAATGTAGCAATAATAAAACAGTTATTTTAATTTAAATTTTTTTTCAGTCGTTTGATGGCATTGCAGCGAATGGGTATTGTTCAAAATTATGAAAGAATTCGAAATATGACAGTTGCAGTTGTTGGTGTTGGTGGAGTTGGAAGTGTTACAGCAGAAATGCTCACAAGATGTGGTATTGGAAAGGTAGTTAATTAAAAATTAATTTGCAAAAAAATGTACAGATAATTTTACTTGACAATATTTTATATATTTTGATGTATACTTTGTTCCATTGAAGGCTACTTAGCCCTAGGAATTTTTTTTTCTTTTTTAAATAAATAAAAAATTAATTGTTTTAATTAAACTTACAGTTAGTACTATTTGACTACGATAAAGTAGAATTAGCCAATATGAACAGACTTTTCTTCCAACCTCATCAAGTGGGACAGAGCAAAGTAGACGCAGCAGCAAAAACTCTTCGATTCATCAATCCTGATGTTCAAATAGATACTCACAATTATAATATAACACTTATTGATCATTTCCAACAGTTTATGGATACAATAAGGTAAAATTGAATTCGAATTCAGTTGGCAAAAAAAATCAACTCATTCTAAATTTATCACTCTTCTATTTAAATATCTGTATTTCATAAAAATATTTTCTCTCTAGCACTTCAAGTTTATCTAACGGGCCTGTTGATCTGGTTTTGAGTTGTGTAGACAATTTTGAAGCTCGAATGGCAATTAATACTGCGTGTAATGAACTCAATCAGAAATGGTTTGAAAGTGGAGTTTCTGAAAATGCAGTTTCTGGTCACATTCAATTTATCATTCCTGGAGAAACTGCTTGTTTTGCGGTAAATAAAGTTTTTATTATCATTTATGGGTCAAACCATTTTATTTCTATCAAAGTAGTCGTGGACCAATTTTTACAAAAATTGATACTTTTAGAAATGATTCGGTGATATTTATAAAACACAAGGAATTATTTTTAAATTATTATTATTTCTTTTAATTCATGAGTTTAAAACATAGCAGTTATGGAAAAGTGTCTTTTTTTGAGCTAGTAAAAATTGCACAAAAAAAAAACTAGAATTATCCTTAGAAAAAATGTGAAAAGAATGATTTGTATTTATCTAGAATAATTGAATTTATTATTTTTGAATGATTAAAGCACTTTATTATATACAATAATAGATGAAATATGAATTCAAAGTTCACCTAAAAAATAATCTAATTTAGCGTATTTCTGAAGTTATTTACAGAAAGGTGAATTTATTAAAAGAAGTTTTAATTTACTCAATTTGAAGTAATTATGTTGAACTTTAGAATTTTCTTGGCACTTTTTAAATATTTTATTTAAAAATATAGGAATTTTTAAACTCAAAATAAAAAATTTCTTCATTTTTCGTGAACTTTGCAACTTAATAATTTTGTTGGAAGAGTAGACAAAATATGGTCACAAAAAACAAAAATATAGTCCTTGCAAAAATATGGTTTTATCTTTATTTTCAAAATTTAATTTCTAGGGAGAAAAATATTCAATTTACAATTATTACTGTTAATAAATGTTTCAAATTGGGTTTTAAAAGTATTTTAAAGCAGAATTATCGTAAAGTTTTGATAAAAATGATATTTATTTAAAGATGTCTATTTTGCTATTTGAACAAGTAGTGAGTAAAAATCGCTTGTAAATCCTATATTTATAAAATTTTGTGTTAAAAGCATCTAACAACCTTATTTTCTATATCTCGGACATGATTTTAAAAAAATAAAATTCATAAAAAGTTGAATAGGTTTAGAAAAAAGTCAATTTACATTTTTTTCAGATTTGTTGGGTAATTTCATTCATCAATATAATGTATAATTCAATTATTTATTAATTATCTAAAGTTATATCTTATGACAAAATTCTAATATTATTGTATATAATAAAGTGCTTTAATCATTTAAAAATAATAAATTCAATTATTCTAGATAAATACAAATTCTTTTCACATTTCTAAGGATAATTCTAGATTTTTTTTGCAGTTTCTACTTACTGAAAAAATGACAGTTTATTTTAAAATAATTCCTTGTATTTTATAAATATCCCTGAATCATTTCTGAAAGTATTATTTTTTTAAAAATTGGTCCGTGACTACTTAAATAAAAATAAAATGGTTTGACCTCAAAAATTAAAAAAATTTAACTTTGACATAAATAAAGTCAAAGGCAAGTTTAATAACTTAATCTTTTTAATTTTACTGTTTTTTTTATTTCAGTGTGCTCCTCCATTAATAGTAGCTTCCAGTATAGATGAAAAAACACTGAAACGAGATGGGGTTTGTGCAGCTTCACTTCCAACGACAATGGGAATCGTCGCAGGTTTCCTGGTTCAAAATTCCCTGAAATATTTACTTAATTTTGGTACAGTCTCTAATTACTTGGGCTACAATGCCATGCAAGATTTTTTTCCAGCTATGACACTAAGGCCGAATGAAAATTGCGATGATAAATATTGTCAGCAAAGACAGAAAGAATATTTATCTAAGCCAAAAGTAGAACAATGCGAAGAAGTCGTGGAAGAAGCTCCTGTACACGAGGATAATGAATGGGGTATGAATAAATTGAATTAATTTTGTTTAGATAAAAATACTTTTTTTGGTTTAAAAACAAAATTGATAATTAAAAACTTTTTTAGGTATTTCCTTGGTAAGTGAAACGGAACCTGAAGTGGAAGAGAAAAAACCAAATACCTCTGGTGTACGATCAGCTTATACTCTTCCAACTCCGGAAGTCGAAACCGTGCAAGTGCAACTTTCTGATGGTCCAAGTTTGGATGAACTCATGGCCCAAATGCAATCCTTGTAAAAACTCTGACAGAATGTTAAACTTCATAAATTGGTATTTTTCATGTTTAATGTATTTTTTTTTTTTATAAAAGACAAATAAAGCTCTTAAGTATCAAATCGTTCAAAGCAAATGTTGTGACCTTCCTCTTCATATTCTTCACGAGTTACTAAGAAACTAGAAAAAGTTGGATCCTTTGAGAGCAGCTTACCACCTTCCCAAGCGTACGTTATCGGGCTGAAAATTGAGAATTAAATTTGAGAATAAATATTCCAAATTAGAATAAATATTAGAAAGTAGAATAAGCATTGAAAATAAACAGGGTTGCTACGTTTTCGAAATTTCAAAATTCCATAACTTTTCCAGGGTTTTCAGACCATTTTTCATTAAATTCAATGACCAAATATAAAATAAGTAGCAACATTATGAAACTTTGCACTGTTGTTGATCATTTAAAACTATAGATTTTTGCAAATGCAATAAATAATGAAAATTACGAGAATAATTACAAAATTGAAGAAAGTATCTGAAAAATGACGAAAATAATATGCAATTAAAAACCAAATTTAAAACATTGTTAGATTAATACACAACCGAACAAAAAAATGGAAAAAATCAACGAATAATTATAAAATGATAAGAAATTAACTGAAAATTAAAAAAATTGTAAGAAATAAATGGAAAATTTCTGAAAACAATTGAAAATTGAAGAAAATTGAAAAAATTATAAGAAATAATTAATAAATCACGAGAATAATTGAAAAATTAAAGAAAATTTCTGAAAAATGACTAAAAAATATTAACAATTAAAAACAAAATTCAAAAATTTATTAGATTAATAGACAACTGAAAAAAATAATTGAAAAAATTAAACAAGAAATATTAAATTAAGAAAATTATAGGAATAATTATGGAAATAATTACAAATTGAGCAACTGGATTGAAAATCGAAAAAAAAAATTAAAGAATATAATTAAAAACTGAAAAAAGTAATTTCAAAAACTGAGAATTAAGGAATAAAGAAGAAAATAATTAAAAACTGAAGAATGGTATAGGAATTTGAAGAAAATTGTAAAAAAAATGAAGAAATAAATTAAAAATTTAAGAATTAAATTCAAATTTGAAAAAATAATTGATAATTAAAAAAGATGTGAATTATTGAATATTGAATAAAATAATTGAAAATTAAAGACTGCAATTTTTAATTGAAAATAATAATTGAGAAGTGAAAAAAATAATTAAAAATTGAAGAATTAAATTAAAGATTAAGGAATTGAATTAGAATTTTGAGAAAATAATTTCCAATTGAAAAAAAGTAGAAAACTGTCGAGAATAATCGGCAACAGAAGATAATAATTTTAAAAGTTAAAGAAAAAATATAAAATTTAAGAAAAATAAAAGTAAATTGAAAAATTTGTAGAAAATAATTGAAAATTGCGGAAAGAATTAAATAATTGAAAAATGACGAAAATAAATGAAAAATTAAAGCAAATATCTGAAAAATGACGAAAATAATAGACAATTGGAAACAAAATTCGAAAAATGACAAGATTAATAGTCAAGAAAAAAAAATCTAAAAATTAAAGAATGATTATAAAATTTTAAGAGAATAAATTGAAACAATGGTTGAAAAGAATTGTAAATTGTGGAAAGTAATTAATAATTGAAAGAAATAATTAAAAAATAACGAAAATAATAATTGGAGAAAATATTTAAAATTGAAAAAGTAAATTGAAGATTAAAGATTTAAATTGAAATTGTAAGAAAATAATTGATAATTAAAAGATAAATTACTAAATGACTAAAATAGTTAAACATTAAGAAAAATACTTGACAATTGAAAAAAAAGTAAAAAAAAAGTTCGAAAAATGGCGAGAATAATCGATAATAGAACACAATCATTGAAAAAATTAAAAAATAATTATAAAATTGAAGGAGAATAGTTGTCAATAAAAATGAAGAAAATTCTAGAAAAAATTTTAGAAATTAAATGAAAATTGAAGAAAATAATTAAAGAATTGTATTGAAATTTCAAAAACATAATTAATAATTGAAAAAAGTCGAGAATTATTGAACATTGAATAAAATAATTAATAATTAAAGAAAATAATTGAGAAAGAAGAAAATAATTAAAAATGTAGAAAATTATTTGAAAATTAAAGAGTTAAATTGAAACGTGAAGAAAATAAGTGATAATAATTAAAAGAAAAAAATACAAAATGACGAAAATAATTTAACTACTACAATAATTGAGAAATGTGGAAAATAATTGACAATTGACAAAAAAAATTCGAAAGCTGTCGAGAATAATTGACAGCAGAACAAAATAATATAAAAAATTAAAAAATAATTCTAAAATTTAAGAAGAATAATTTTATATTAAAAACCACTCTATATTCATGATTTCAATCAATGAAATTTTACATGAAATCACTTTAAAGTGACTAAATTGTTAGTAAATTTTCACTGATTGATATAGATGAAAATTATTATCAATTGTAATAACAGCATTGAAAATTTCAAATATTTTCTATCAGGGCTGTTATTAATTTAAATTACTTTAATTTAAATCATTATTTATCAAGTTTTAAATCATTGTATCATTTGCATTAAAATCATTATTTAAATAAAAAAAAAAAACTTTATAATTTTCCGGATTTTTAATACTGCATATAAAAAATCGCAAATCATAAAAAGAAACTTACAAATTTGTGGATAAATCTAAAAAACTTCAATTTTAGCATTTTATTCTTCAAAAAATTTTAAAAATTGTGCTAATACTGATTATCAAAATATCGACAATCTAAAAATTTTTGATATGAAGATAGCAAAAAAAAATAAAAACAATTTTTATATCTTTAAGACATTATAATTTAAATCAATTTTAAACGTCAATTAACTCATATTCCAGTTTATTTAAACTTTAAAATTTTAATAAATTCAATTTTAAATGCATATTAATTAATCCAAAATAATCAAATAGTATTAATTATTTTTCAAATTCATAATAATTTTTTCTTTAATTCTTACAATTTGTTGAAGAGATTTCACTTCTTTGAAACTGTTTAATTTTTATTTTATAATTTCTTATTTTTACAAAATTCTAAGATTTTTTCTCCTTTTATTTTTGATATATCTTTTTTTGTATTCGTCTTTTTAATTTCGGAGTTTCTTTAATTTTCTTCTTTTTATGAATATTATTTAATATTATTTTACACAATTTTGTTATTATAAAATTCACTAAACTTTTTATTTCGTTGATTATCATAATTATTTCCGTGCTTTTATAAATAAAGACGGTCATTTTTTTGTCAATTTATTCAATTTGTTTTCACATATTATCTATTTTTTGCTAGATTTTTTACAAACTTACTCATTCTTTTATGCAATTTTTTGATTTTCTTTATTTTTCTAAATTTATTGTCGAACTTGTTTTAAGTGTAATATATTATAAAAATGTTTTTGGTTTAATTTGCCTAAACTTTTTTATTTTTCAAGGATTTTTTAATTTCTTTTGTAACCTTTTTATTTATTTTTATTTATACATTTTTTATTTTATTTTTTTATTCTTTAAACATTTTTTTTACAGTTTGTTTAGTTTTCATCTTGCAATTACGAATTCTAGAAAATATTTGTTCGAAGTTTTTATCATTTTTTAAATTTCCCAATTTTCTACTTTTTTTTACAGACTTTTATTCTTTTATTTTATATTTTGTAAATTTAAGCTTGTACTAAATATTCTCATTTTTTTAAAATTTTCCACAATTGCATTCATTCATTGTTTTCTTCAATTTGTGAAATAATTCTCTAATTTTTCTAATTTTAAAATTTTGTTTTCTTTAGTAATATCTTTTAACGTTTTTTTAATTATCTTATTATTTTTTTTTTTTAATTTAAAATAAATCTCCGAGTATAGTTTAATTTTTAAGAAGAGTTTCTACATTTTTATATATTTTTATGTCACTGATTCATTTTTGTGTTGTTTTTTTTTAGTTTTTTCATTATGACATTTTTTTATTTAAAAGAATTTTCTCATTTTTTGGATAGACTGTTTTCTAATCATTTTACATTCTTGATTTTTTTTATAATTTATTATTTTTTCGTTGCTTTTATCTAATTTCCTTAATTTTGCAATCATATGAATTTGAAAATTTCTCATTTATTCGACATAATTTATTTGATTCTAATTAAATGTTTTATTCTTCATTATTTCTTATTAAATTTTCTCAGTTTAAAAAATAAACTTCTTACAAATAAACATTTGGAGATTTTATATACTGATTGTATTTAAAAAAAACCAATTTTTGATTTAAATAATAAAATCTGATTTTTTTGAGTTTTTTTTAAAAAAATCATGATTTTTATCAGCCCTGTTTTCTATTAATCAATCAGGTAAAAGTAAAAGTCACCGACAATTCAACAGTTTTGGACTTATTTTAAATTAAATATAACTGTTTGAAATCATAAAAAGAAAAATTGATTAAATTAATTTTTTAAAACAACATTTTATCAAATTCTCTGACTTTCTCAGGTTTCCCAGGTTTTCCAGAACTGTAGCAACTCTGTGAAATTAAAAGTTGTATTAGTAAATAGAACTTACTCGTCTGCCAGTGTAACATTGACCGGATACTCTAAGGGAGCAAGACTTCTCACTTCTTTAAAAATTCTGTCCCTAAATCCTGGAAATTTCGAACTTCCCCCGGTGAGAATAATATTGGACAAGAGATGTGGTGAGGCCTCTTCGTCACAAGCCTTCAAGCAGTCAATTATTGCTTCAGGAATTCCCATTTGTCGAATTCCAACATCAGAAGGATGAAAGAGAATTTCAGGAATTGAAAATCTCTCATTGTTCATGCGAAGAGTCTGTTGCTCACTTTCAATGCCAGGATCTTGAAGAAATCCTCGCCTCAAAGATGTAAAATCCGGCAAAACATAATCCTTGACAATATTATTTGAATTTCCCTTCAATTTGGCAATCTCCATTTCATTGTAAAAATCCTGAGAAACAAAACAGGAATCCTCTTTCACTTGATTGATGACGTAGGTTTCGTCCATAACATGCAATTGTCGATAGGACAATATCTCTTTCAGATGATTTGTAAGAAGTTTTCCTCCGACGTCAAGTCGACGAATTCCCTCCTTGACTTTTGTGTCGTTAACATAAGGTACAATGTGAGTAAAACTGTAGCCACAGTCTACAACAATGCAGCATTTGGAGTTGGGATTTTTGTTTTTATAATGATAACAAGATAAACTAACACTATTGATCCTCAACAGACTATGACAGTCGTATTCTTCAAAGAAAATCTCTTCAAGTGCTTCTTGATTCGAAGGAAAATTGAAAGGAGGCTCGGTGAATATTACAGATGTTTGATTTAAATTCAATGGACAGCACTCTTTAGAAAATATATAGTCCCAGACTGTTTTTTGAATATCCCAATTGATAAGGTAACCTTTTTGAAAAGGTAGAATATAAAAAAGTCCCGAGGCATCGCGGCATTCTTCAATTTGATTTCCTATAAATGGCCTGCGTCTTTCGCTTTTTGCTTTCATAATGCAATTCGGCACCAGTCTGTAAAATTAATTAATTAAATTTTTTCTATTACTTGTAATCTTTTTTTATATTTAAAATTTTTATTTCTTGTATTTTAATTTAACTTTAACAAGGTAAAGCCAGCTTTTTGTAAAAGTATTTTGAAGTACATATTTCGAGATTACAAACTGAAACTAAGTCCCTTTAAATAATTCTTTAAATGGCTGCTTCCATTTCAAATCATACAGGTCGAATATGTTCAAAATTCAAAATCATGTTAAACATGATTTATATTGTTTTTTAGGGCAAATAATGAGACACGTATTTTTTTGTTTTGAGAAAACATTTTTTTTCGCAGAGTTACAAGCATTTGAAAATTTTAGGACAAGGAGTGATTTTTGAACGAAAACGCTAACAAATTTTTTTAAAATCACTCTAGTTTTTTCAAAAAATTATATTTTTTAATTTTGTTTTCTGATTTTACTTATGTTTTAGGTGCTCTTTCTTAGCAACTTTGAAAATTTAAAAAATTTTGAAAATTAACAAAATGTCAAAAAAAAAAAAAATTTTTGAATTTTTTTTTGTAGTTAGTAGATAACAAAAATAATTTTTTCCAATAGGTTTAATGTGCGCTAAAACATTGTGAAAGGCGCAAAAGTTTTTTTTGTGAAAATTATAAAAGTCATTATTTTGACTAATACAGCGCCATATATTATTCATATAATTATTCTTTTTCTTGATTTTACTTATGTTTTATGTGCTCTAAGCAATTTTGAAAATTTTGAAAATTTTGAAAATTAACAAAATGGCGGCCATTTTTTGAAAAATCAAAAAAGTCAAATTTCTCAAAAACATAATTTTTTTTTTTTTTGAAATTTTTTTTGTAGTTACTAGATAACAAAAAAAAAAATTTTCAATAGGTTTAATGTGCGCTAAACACTGAAAGGCTCAAAAAATTTTTTTTTTTTTTTTGAAAATACAAAAAGTCATTATTTTGGCTTACGCAAAGATATCTTTCAGTTGGAAAAATCACATTGAATATTTGTTATTTGCTTTTTAAACAACTATTTTTTATTTAGAGAAATATAATTTTTAATTCGTTTTTCTATTTAGTAAATGAAAACAAATTTTAAAGAAATGAAAAATATTGTTTTTGAGAAAATTAAGCTTTTTTATTTTTGGAAAATGGAAATTTTGAAAATTATGGAAATTCCTTAATTTGTAAAGAAAAAGCATGTTAAACATTAGTCAAACATTACTAAAATAAAAAAAAATGAACTAATTTATGGCGCTTGTTTAACCAAAATAATGCCTTTTATAATTTTCACAAAAAAAATTTTTGCGCCTTTCACAATATTTAAGCGTACATTAAACCTATTGGAAAAAATTATTTTTGTTATCTACTAACTACAAAGAAAATTTCAAAAAAAAAAAAATTACGTTTTTGAGAAATTTGAGTTTTTTGATTTTTCAAAAAATGGCCGCCATTTTGTTAATTTTTAAAATTTTTTAAATTTTCAAAGTTGCTAAGAAAGAGCATCTAAAACATAAGTAAAATCAGAAAAAAAAATTAAAAATTATAATTTTTTGAAACAATTAGAGTGATTTTAAAAAAATTTGTTAGCGTTTTCGTTCAAAAATCACTCTTTGTCCTAAAACTTTCAAATGCTCGTAACTCAGCGAAAAAATTTTTTTTCTCAAAACAAAAAAATACGTGTCTCATTATTTGCCCTAAAAACAATAAAAATCATGTTTAACATGATTTTGAATTTTGAACATATTCGACCTGTATGATTTGAAATGGAAACAGCCAAATAAAAAATAAATATGTAGTTCAAATAAATATGAAAATAATATTTAACGCATTGAATTATTCAATATTCACTAATTTCTGTAATAAAAAATATACTCCTATAATAAAATCGTAATAAAAAATAATTAACATTTTGTAAAAAGGCAAATAAATTGAAATATAAACTTTTGTTTACTTGGGTTTCTCTGTTGACAAACCGGCTTTTGCAAAATAAGCTCCATTGTCTAATACGAAAGTTCCACTCATTTTTTACTAAATAATATTTTGTACTAATATTTACACAATTAATTAATTAACATTCTATAAAATTCTACGTTAAAATTACTTTTAATCGTACAAAACTGCTTTGTTGACAAGTGTTGTTAATTTGATAACTAGGGTTGGAAAGTTTCATGAAACTTTCCTAATTGAAATGTTTCATGAAAGTTTCAATGCTTCATGAAACATTTCAAAGTTTCAATATGGCGCAAATACATGGGCAAACTAACCTTACCTTACTTGACAAATAAATTTGAAGGCGCGAAATTTAAATTCTATCCCCTCCACTCAAAGTTTCATGAAACTTTGAAACTTTCGTCCATGAAACATTGAAAGTTTCAATGAAAGTTTCAATTCTTTCAATGAAACGATTCACAGATTGATAACAATGACATAACCTCAAAATTGATAATACCGAAAAACGTAAAGCCTTGTTCACTTGTTCCTCTTTCTCAGCCTTTTTTTAAGCGCCAATTTAAAAAGCATTAACAAATATTTTGATATTGATAATTAAATTAACAATATATTTACTATTTATATTCTCTAAAAATCATTAAATATACTTGTTAATTTTACAAATTATTATTTAAGAGTTAATCGCAAAAAATTAGTAGACACTTTTACTGAACATATTTCAATTGATTGATGAAAAAAGCTATATATATATATATAAATAATTTAATAGCGGGTGCAGGAAATTTCCCAAAAACCAAAAAGGTCGAATATCCAAATGGTCGATATCCATTTTGTCGAACTTCCAAATGATCGAATATCTAAATTGTCGAACATCCATTTGGTAGAATATCCATTTTGTCGAATTTCCAAATTGTCTAATATTCAAATTTTCGAATTTCTAAATTGTCGAATATTCAAATTTTCGAATTTCCAAATCGTCGAATATCCACTTTGTCGAATGTTCAAACTGTCGAATTTTCAAATTCTCGAATATCCATTTTATCGAATTTACAAATTGTCGAATTTCCAAATTGTCAATATCTATTTTTTTTTCAAAATGGTCGAGTTTCCAAATAGTCGAATATTCGATCATTCGGAAATTCGACAAAATAGATATTCGACAATTTGGAAATTCAACAATTTGTAAATTTGATAAAATGGATATTCGAGAATTTGGAAATTCGACAGTTTGGATATTCGACAAAGTGGATATTCGACAATTTGGAAATTCGAAAATTTGAATATTAGACAATTTAGAAATTCGAAAAAGTATAGATATTCGACAATTTGGAAATTCGACAAAATGGATATTCGACCAAATGGATGTTCGACAATTTGGAAATTCGACAATTTAGATATTCGAACATTTGGAACTTCGACAAAATGGATATTCGACCATTTGGATATTCGACTTTTTGAAATTTGACCATTTGGATATTCGACTTTTTGGGTTTTTCGGAAATTTCCTGCACCCGAAATTAACAAAATAAAACAAAGCTTTTATTTATTGCTGCTAGTATGAAAAATTAAAGGCCCTTAAACACCTCTCTTCCATCCTGAGTTTTTGCAATGGGATAGAAAAGGACATACAATATTTCTGTCCTTTTCTATCACGTTGCAAAAATTCTCAGAAATGGAATAGGTGTAAAAGCGCCTTAATTCGTTTTTCGTGAATTTAGACAAATATAGGGATTTTAAAAACCTACAAAATAGATTTTATTTTTCCATCTATCTGTATACAGAGAAAAATCTGTTGCGATTATTGTTTGAAATTATTTGTGCATTTTTTCCATAATTCTATTGATGCTACATTTCTAACAGAACGTATAGTTATTGCTCGGGCTTGGCCTGAAAACTAGGCGGACCGGCCTAAAATTTAGGTGGATTTGTGTAATTTTGGTATAGTTAGTGTCTATGCTATATTCATAGCATCTACTCATGCGATAATCGCAACAGATTTTTCTCTGTGTAGGATGTGAAGTATATCGTGATTACAATTATTCGGTTTGGAAAATAAATGATATTTTGTAGTTTTTGAACAATCCCTATATAACTCTTCGAATGCTTCAAATATATTTGTCTAAACGGTCTAAACTCACGTCCATATTACATAACCTAAAGGATATATGAATAGATAATATATATATGATTGACGTGATTTTTGAAAAATATTTTCCAAGCGATTATTCAAAAATTGTAAAATAGTATTTTTTATTTCAGAGCTAGGAATGTGCCAGGGAAAATTAATCTTAATTATTATTTAATTAGTAAATAGCAAAATATGAAATGACTAAATAAGACACGTCTTCACATATAATCTGTATATGACGTGATTTTAGACAATTTGTATTTTTCAATTTACTCGTCAAATAATAATTAAATTAAATTTTTCGTAGTAGAATTGAAAAAAGGAAAAATTTCAATCAATTACGGAAAATTAATTTCTATTATTATTTAACAAATAAATTAAAAAATACGAATATTATCTAAAGTCACGTATTCGACAACGCGGCCTTAATTAAAAAGTAGTTTTACAATTCAAATAAAATATAATAAATGTTATTTCACTAAATTAGTAAAAATTGGGTTGAACATTTTTTTAGAAAAAATTAGGTTTGACTATAAAATTTATATTCTCATGTATAATTGACAAAAATTATGCAACAGCTAATTTCTTGCTTTTAAACATTATTCTCTGCAATTCTTTTACTTCAATTAGTTTTAATAATATTTTATTAATATTTATGAAACAGATAAAATTAGTGTTTTATATTTTGTTAACAAAATATTTAACTAAATTCAATAAACAGAATTGATAGAACGTTTTAATAAGAGAAAAAATGAGCTATTTTGTATAAAAATTGAAAAAAATGCAGAATAATAGTTTACTAAATTAAAAGAAGAAATACAAAATATTAAATAATAAATTATTACACATAACACTAAAATTTTAACTGAAAGTTTTGAAAATTCTGCACCTAATTCTTACAAAATTTGGTAAAACAACTTTAATTGTAATTTTACTCGCTGTTAAAAACCACTATTGTTATTTTCAGATTTTAACCCTCAATCCTTTAAAAGAAAGAATATAAATTTTAAGAATTTTTTTTATCACTTAGAATATAAAATATATACTTATATACTTGTGCTTATACGAAAATGGAAAAAATGAAAAAAGGGTTTAACTTTCTTTAATATAAACGAAATTGTATTTGTTTTTATCATCCTATACAGCATTGTTAAATTATTATTGATACAACTATTTTTGACATAATTAAAAATGATTAAAATTTTCTCGCACATGCATAAGGTGATCGCATATGCAGAAAATTCAGTTTTTTTTTTCTTTTCGTTTAAAAAGTGTTCGTTCCTCACATGCAGAACTCTAATAGCGTCTTCCCTTCGATCGTGTATTTATAAAGAAACGATGTACTGTGATTTTGTTTTATTTTTTTTTATATTGCATATTATTAATTATATGTATTTTGAAAAGCAGAATGCGCGCAATTGTAATAAATTTTATTGTCTTATCATTCACCCAAAAATGCTATAGTCTCTAATTATTTAAGTTCTTTCAATTGAAATCACACAAGATCGATATTATGAGTTCTATGAGACGTCTAATCGATAGAATATACGATTCTAAATAAAAATTGTTTTATATACCTCTCGTTTTTTTTTTTACCATTCATCCATCGATACAACAATATAATTCATAACTCATGGCACGTATTCATCCAACTGTCCTTTTGCTCGAGTTCTATTTCTCCCAAAATTATTATTGTTTTCTCAATATTTCTCTCATCATCTCATTTCTCTCATAACCCAAGTTAATTTTTAATAATAAGAAGAAACAATAAACGCAAGATGAGTTTTTCGAAGCACCAATTGTCACTCAGAAGCGCCCGAAAGCCTCTGAAATCACCGCACTGCAAAAAATCCATTACGAAAAATCACCGCATTGCACTTTTCTCTTCAAGAAAAAATTGTTTATTACTTTTATTAACTCTTTTTTTTCTCTCTCTTTTGATCTTTCTATGTTTCTTTTTTTTGTTCCAGTTGTTCGCTTTATTTAGACATTAATTACTCAGTTATCTTTTTTTTTTTTTCTTCTATTATAAAACTAAACTAGATTATCATAAACTTAACGTACAAATTGGGGACTCGGTGATGATGATAATAATAATAATAATTATTATTTATTGACAAAAGAGTAACGCTTGTGCCGTTCTTGCCTTCTTAGAATTATGTAAATACATTGAAAAAATTCCAATCGTCAATTTGTTGACGATGTGTATTTGAGTGTGTATGTGAGTGTCTGTGTGTCTGTCTGTGTGTGTGTGTGTGTATGAGAATATTCACAAAAGTCGAATGGAATAAATATAATGTGATCGCGTTAATTACACGTAATATATTATAAATAATTTTTTATAATCGGTTCACTTGCAACAGAGAAAAGACCGTTTATTTTCTCGTTTTATTTATATCGTTATCTGTTACCTTACATACGTATATTTTGAAAATAAAATATATCTATTTATATCGCATATATATGTATATATAATATATATTTACGTTTATAAAATCCTGAAATATACAAAGTTGAGGCAAGAACGGCGCCAGGGATCAAAAGGGAAGCGAATATTGCTATATAAGCTAGCATCAGAGAATTCTGCCACTTGTCAAGTTTATTTTTAGTTTTTTTCTTTTTTGTCCGAACTCTACTCGACTTTATTATTATAATTTTTAATTGGATTGAATTTTTTTTTAATAATCTAAAATCAAATCATCACTTTTATATATAAATGCTCACCGACATTTGACAGGAATTTTGAACTCGAGTAGAGCACGGTCTGATTATTATTTTGTACAAGCATTCGTCTTCTCGATAAATGCATTGAGAATGAGCGGTGAGCTGGCCAAACATGCATACTTGTGTTAAATGATTAATATAAAAAGAAGAATTTAAGATAAAAAGATATTATTCATGCTTAGCCAGCACGCCGAGTCAAAATGTACATTTTCCTGATATAATAATGACCTAGTCTAGTATGTATATCGGTAAAATACTTATAGAATTATTTAGGCTTCGCTATTGCCAAGTATTTGGGGGCCTTGAATTTTTTTTTTCGATTGCCACGCACGGCAGATAACGCATTTTTTCACATTTTACTTCGAAATATTATCAAATTTCTAATAATATAAAAAAATAACTAAAAGTAAAAAATGAAGAGAAAATTTCTCAAAACAAAGAAATTTGCCACATTTATAAACTAAAACTAAATAATGCTTTCTAAGAGCAGCAAAAATATAATTTAAAGCATATTTTTGATTTATTTATAAATCGAAAGAAACGTTTTTTTTTTTTAATAGAAAAGAAAAAAATTTTTTTTATTCCAAACTAATTTTATTTTAAAGACGAAATTACATTCTGTAAAAAGTTCGTAATTTTAACCAATTTATTTTTATTTATACTAATTCTCTACACTATAGTTGAATTTTGTTTAAAACAAAAAAACTCAACTTACAATTGTATAAACTGAATAAAATGTATTTTCCAATGGAAACAAAATTCAATAAGTAGAGAATCTTAACTACTATTTCATTGTACAAAATGGTTTTTCCTTTCAGAATTATATAGGTGAAAATTACGAATATTTCGAAAAGTCGTTTCTAAAATGTTCAATATCACTAGACAAATAAATTTAGCTCAAACTATTTTTTTTTTTAAATATTCTATCACCTTCAGAGTAAAATAATATTTTTTCTGCTCCAGTGAGCCGCATATTATAATTTCGCTTTGGAAAAATGTGTATTTCTGATTATTCAGTCAAAATTAAGGAGGTCGTATACTTTGACATAACCTATAACTGAAAAATGTTTTTAACGGACCCAAAATTATTAAAATTGATCTCAACAAATGTTTAACGATCCAATTTCACAATTTTCAGAAAAAGTTATTTTGATTGAGAATTTTTTAAAACAATAATTATAATAATTTCGTTTTAGAAATGTCAACAATACAAATTTTATTGTTTAAGGTCATGTGGAAGGCGTGACTTTAGACAATTAGTATTTTCCAATTAACTAGTTAAATACTAATTAACGTTAATTTTTCGTGTCCACTAAACCAGAAAAAAGGACAAACTTAAAAATTCTGGTCTACTACAGAAAATTGATTTGAATTTTTTAAGAATATAAACTAAAAACTACGAATTGTCTAAAGTCACGTCTTCCACAAGCCTTTAAAGTGATAACTTCAAAAAAACATACAACAGTTTCTTTTAAACTTTCAAAGAAAAAACCAAATAATTCCTTGAAAGAGGCAATTTGTTTAAGGGTATGAAATGTTTTCGATTTCAGACAATTCAAAGACGTGATTTTAGACAAATTTCTTATTTTGCATATTATTAATTAAACAATAATTAAATATTATTTTCCTTACAGCTAACTAGAATAAAGGAAAGATTAACTACTTTTGGTTATCTACGGAAAATTGATTTTAATTATTTAATTTATAATTTGCATACACAATTTGTCTAAAGTCACTTCTTCTATACGCCCTAAACAATATTTAACATAAATATTTCGTAGAAAACCAAAATTTGTTCATTTCTTTTTCATTAAGATCTATTAAGGAAAAATAATTTTAATTATTATTTGTTGAGTGAACCGAAAACTATGAATTCTTTTTAAAAAAATTGTCTAAAGTCACGTCTTCTGACCAATTGACATAACCTCAAACAAGAAAATGGTTTTTCACATAAAACAAAAATATTATTAAATTTGATTTCACCCAATTTTGAAAGACCTGTTGTACATTTTTCAGAAAAAATTGTGTTGAGCTAAAATTTGTTTTCAGATAATAATTATCATTTTGTGTTTTTTCTTTGTTTGTGAACAATTGTAATTTTCATCAAATTTCGACAAATAATAGCTCATTTTAATCTTTGAAGCATTCTCTAAACGTCCGTTCGGTGGATTTTGGTAAAATATTCTTTGTTTAAAAAATAGAAAAATTTTATTTGTTTAATAATTTTTCAACAAAATATTATAAGCAAAATCCAACGAACAAATTTGTGGAAAATGTTTCAAAGATCAAAATGAGCTATTATTTGTTAAAATTGGACGAAAATTACAATTGTTTACAAACTTTAAAGAAAAAACACAAAATGATAATTATTACTTGACAACAAATTTTAGCTCAACCCAATTTTTTCTAAAAAATGTACAACTGGGTCTTTCAAAATTGGTTAAAATCAATTTTAATAATATTTTTATTATATGTGAAAAACCACTTTTTAGTTTGAGGTTATGTCAATGGGATGAACATCCTTAAACATAAAATTATTAACTCAAAATGATATTCTCTGAAAATTGTTTAATTTAATCTTTCAAAAATTGGTAGAACCAGCTTTAATCATATATTTTGGCATTTTTTAGTTTGCTGTCTAGTCCAGAGGTCGAGTCTCTTAACGAGGAATCGGACAGACAATCTGAAGAAAAAGTTGGTCCAAGTGTATTATTTTATTTCTAAAAATAGCAAATAAATATTTTAACTTAATGTTTTTCAGTGAAAGAGTGAACTTTTTTATTTTTTACAGAAAAAGCCATTGAACGAAAATTAATTAATTTTCATCCAATGGTAACTTTTAATGATTAATTTTGTAGAAAATAAAATAGTTCACTCTTTTACTGAACAAAATAAAATTAAAATATTAGTCTTTTATTTTAAAAAGAAAACCAGAGCACTTTTACTACCTTTTTTTTCAGACTATCCGATTTTTATTTTAAAAAATCAAGAGAAAATGATAAATTAAATAAAGATTGATTCGAGATTAAGAACGCGCCGATTGCATATAGGTATTCACAAAGCACAAAGAGTACTTGGCTATAACAAATGTTTTATTCAGCTATCATTGTGGTATCAGTTATAAATGAACATTTTTATTTATTTATTTTTTGTAATTTTCGTTAAATATACTAAACTGAGTGACCTAGTGTATGCGTTGTATACGCGTGTTCACGTGTTCTCCTGAACGTGTATTTTGTGTGGTTTTTGCATTTTATTTTCTTAATTCTCTTTCGGTCAGCATCTCGACTTACTGTTAAACCACAATCATCTGCAAGATGAGACGGGACCAAGCCATTTCATCATCATTATCGTGCAGGTATTGAGCTGACACAATAATAATAATGGTGTTAGTACGAGTCCCAGGAAAATCTGTATTATATGTCGCAAGCCTTGGAATACAAAGGATCTGCATCTCTTTAAAACAAGACACACATCGAATTCCGTTGACGCAACAGACGACGTATCAAATTGGAAAAATTTCACATCTAAAATCCTCTCTTCATTCGTCGAATAATCTAAGTATTTTACGATCCTCGAGTGACATAAGATTTTTGTGAAACGATAGGCGAAGCAAGATAACTCAGTCTTAATTAAAAGATCGATGAAACCGATATTACAAACCAGAATTCTGTCGGCGAGAATGGCTACGACCATGACGATAACATTCATCAGCTGCTGATGTGTTGTCTTCTTAAGTAGTAGCTTAGGACTTGATCTGTTATTCCGGTACATTGAATTTATAAGAGTTGAGGTACGGTTCGGGGTGTCGAAAGCTCTTCTAGGACATTTTATCCGCCACCCCCAACCCCTTCTATATTTCCTAATCCAGCAGTACCAGGAACCGGCATATTGCCCGACGCTACACCATGATCATCTACAAGACAATTCAAAATAGTTTCAATTTTATTTTTACCATTGATTATAGAACAAAAGAAAAACATCAATTTAAGGCTCCAAAATTCAACAACTAAAACTAGAGTTTCAATTTTGTGTCTGAAAGGCGTAACATTTTATCCAACTTGAGATAACATCAGATTTGTGTACATTACACCGGCACACAAAAAAAAATTAATTTGGAGTGCTGAATACCAGACTAGTCAATTCTTACGTATTTTGGATCGCTGAATCCGAAACCGGGGTCGGTTTTCAAAAGTTAGCTCTAATTTGTTTTCTAACCTCAAAAAACCACAAATTTAAGTTTAACCTGTTGTAGTATGCATAAAAGCTGTTGAAAAAATATGAATCTCAAACTATTGTAATCTGTGAAGTATCACCTTTAATTTAAGCCCAGAAAACTTAAAAAATATTCAGTAGTTCCCGAGATATGAGTCAAAACGTTAAAACATATTCTTATGAAAGATCTTAATTTTCAGGTAGACACGATTTGTTTGACTTTTAAGGAAAAAAATGCTTGCACGTTTTAAATCATATCTTGGGAACTACTGAATATTTTTTAAGTTTTCTGGGCTTAAATTAAAGTTGATACTTCACAGTTTACAATAGTTTGAGATTCATATTTTTTCAACAGCTTTTATGCATACTACAACAAGTTAAACTTAAATTTGTGGTTTTTTGAGGTTAGAAAACAAATTGGAGCTAACTTTTGAAAACCGACCCCGGTTTCGGATTCAGCGATCCAAAATACGTAAGAATTGACTAGTCTGGTATTCAGCACTCCAAATTAATTTTTTTTTGTGTGCCGGTGTTATTAATGCTTTTTAAAGTTTCATAACTATTAAATGATTTTAATGTTTATTTTCTTAGAAAATATTGAATAATACAAATAAATAACTCGATGTCTTCCGTTGATAAAATGCTTATTCAAATGTCAAAAATATATAATTCTAATTCGAAGCGCAATTCAATATGAAGTTAGTTAATGATCCGTGTAACATATTCCCATTCAATGTTCAGAATAATATAATGCTAACTCAAAGTTACGTTTAAAATAATTTAAATTCAAGATTACGTTCAATAAAGTAAACCAGTGTGACGTCACAAGTCCGTTAAGTTTTTTCATTTTGTCAGGAAGGTTAGGCACAAAATTCAAATTTACATTGAAATGTATGGAATTTTTAACAAACATTGATTTTTATAGTAATACAATAAAGGACTTAGAATTATCAAAGGCGAGATATAAAACATATTTTTATTAGGTTTTTAAAGTATATTCATACTTATTATCAGTTATTTACTTTATTTCTAAATGCAAAACAAAATAGTGAAAAATTGAAAATTGGTTAGGAAGTTCTGTCATTGCGATTGTTTATTTACCTTCTAAGTGCAAATTAAATAATTGGTAAGGAATATAAGTATATTACTAAAAGGTAAAAAAAAACATATTCTAACTTTTAATTGCAATAATTTATGCAATTTTACAATAAATTAATCGTAAGACCATTTTATAATAACAATCCCATGCATTTCAAGGTAAATTTGGGTTTTGTGCCCAACCTTCTTGACAAAATGACCAAACCTTATGGACAAATGACGTCACACTGATTTACTCTATAAAGATTAAAGTCACAATTAAACTATTATGTTATTTTTTGTTTTTTTTTTATTTTTAGGCGTAAAAGTTATACAAATTTTCCAATTATTATCTATAATTTAATTAATAATATTTCTAGTTTATAAACAAATAACATGAAATTTGGGATTTTTAAAAAAATATCTAATTTTTTATTATTTTATTTAAAAATCTCAACAATTTGGACAAATCTTAGTACAAATTCTAGATTATTATAAGTATTGTAAGTGATTGATGTTTAAAATATAATTTGTAATAATTCTTTATAAATGATAAATAAATCTAAGTTTAATAATAAATTTTATTAATTGTAGAAATTATATTTTAAATATTGAGTATATTTAAAATACTTATTATATTAACCTAGAATAATAATATTAAGATTTGTCTAAATTGTTGATATTTTTAATTGATTTAAAAATTTGTTAACTTTGTTTAAATTTTTAAATTTAAAAATTAAGGATCTAAATTTCATGTTATTTGTTTATAACCTAGAAATTCCATACCTTAAATTATGCATAATAACAGGAAAAAGGGGAAAAAGTAAATTATTTTTAATTCTAAAGACGAAAAAGCAGGAAATAAAATAAAAATAAAACATTTGCAATGTTAACAATAATCTCCCTGGCTAATCGGCGGCACGAAAAGCGGACGAAATAAGTCCAGAAAAAGTCCACATTTGGTCCTGATGTTAAAAATAATAAAAAATACAAGTCCAATCGACTTGTAGAGTATAGAATTTGATGGGAGCAATAAATATTGAACATTTTCTATGTTATTTGTACTGATAATTGTTAATAATTAAAAGAAAAAGTAAAAAATAATGAACATTTTGTTTGTGGGTTTTTCCTACACTTGTTCGTGTCAACCAATCAGAGACGATCATCTATTTCATAGAAAATGTTCAATATTTATTGCTCCCTTCAAATTCTATATTCTACAAGTCGATTGGACTTGTATTTTTTATTATTTTTAACATCAGGACCAAATGTGGACTTTTTCTGGACTTTTTTCGTCCGCCTTTCGTGCCGCCGATTAGCCAGGGCTTGAATAATAATACTAAAGATTTGCCTAAAATCTTAATATTTAAGGTTAAAAGATTAAAAAATTAATAAGCTTTGTTTGAAATCTTGAATTAAATTTAATCTTGTGAATGAATAGTAGAAATTTAAGAACTTGATTTCATGTAATTTATTGTTTATAATGAGAAATATCATGCTTCAAATTATTTATAATAACTAGAAAAATTAAATTATTTTTACATCTAATGACGAAAACGAGTGAAATAATATCATAATTGAATTAGCATTTTATAATTTACTGAATTTAAACTTGAATTTAAATGATATTAAACGCAACTTTGAGTCAGCATTATATTATTCTTAACATTGAATAGGAATCGTATTGTACAGGTAATGAAATAGCTTCATATTGAACTGTGCTCCGAGTTAGAATTATATAATTTTTACAATTAAAAAAGCATTTTTGTCGACAATAGAATGATTAATTGCATGTCTACATTCAGGCTGAGAAAAACAAAAGACATTTTTAAAAACTCAAAGCTTCTACAAAATTTTTTTTTTTATATAATTTTTCATAACCTGATATTTATAAATAAACATTCTTTTCAATTTTATTTTTTTAATTTTATAAAATTATTTGTACATTATACAAATCTCCACAAATATTTTTCTCTGCATAAGGCAGATTCTGAATCTGATTTAAATACGTGTCAATTAAATCCATTTTTTTATTTTGACATTTAAAATAAACAAATTGAAGTTAGTTACATAACATAACCTGCAACAACAAATGAGATTATGATTAAAATATATTAAATTATGAGAATATTTAAACTCGTTTATCTCAATACAATGAAAATGCAATTATGATATTCTGCCTTTCAGTCACAGAATTCTTTAAATGGTTTCTTTTTTAAAAAAATTATTTTTTACCGAGGATTAAACAACACTAGAATTGCCATTTTGAAGTATCTTTAAGAGTGCGCGATGATCGTGACTTTAGATAATTGTCTTAAAAGGGAATATTCAAAAACTGCAGAACAGAATTTATTTTTCACATCAGAGGGACTTTTCTACAATTTTTTGTTATAAACAAATTCTATTTTGTAGTTTCTGAATGATTTCTTAGAAAACCTTTGACTAAATTCACGGCGATTACACATCTTTAAGGCTATGTGATGGACGTGATTTTAGACACATATTTTCAAAAGGATTATTCAAAAACTGCCAAATAAAATTTATTTTTCATTTATCGTATCTCTTCGGGGTATAATAAAATCAATTAAATTTGCAGTTTTCGAGTAACCCCTTCAAAATAATTTATCTGAAATCTCCGTGACTTTAGACATAATGTGCACGCCTTCAGGTTCAACCGAACCAAATATATTTTGCAGTTTTTGACTATTCCCTTCGAATATCTTTGCCTAAAGTCACGGCCATCACATTACCTTAAGGCTATGTGACGGACGTGACTTTAGGCAAAAATATTCGAAGGGATTATTCAAAAACTGCAAAATACAATTTATTTTTCATACCAGAGGGATCTAAAGGCATGTACAATTAACGTACCTCTGGTACAGAAAATAAATTTTATTCTGCAGTTTCTGTATAAACCCTTCGAAACAATTTGTCTAAAATCACGGCCATCACCTACTCTTAAAATTAAGTTTTCTTAGTGGACCAGAAAAGAGGAAAAACTTAAAAATTTTGGGCTACTACGGAAATTTAATTTGAATTATTATTTAACGAATAAATTGAAAAATACAAATTGTCTAAAGTCACGTCTTCCAAATTGAATTAAAAATTGTAACGCTTCCAATGCAATAATGGTAGCCAAATTTAAAAATTACGAACTTTAATCGCTATTGGAAAATTTTTGTTAGTTACATTTAAATTTTGTGGCATCAGTTTTGAAATATTCGTAATTACTTCTTATACACTTTTAGTTCTTTCAATTATATCAACATATTCCAGGGTATTTTCACAAAATTTAAAATATTAAATTAATATTGAAAAGTTGTTAAAATAAATTGAACTTATTCGAAATTTGGACACATTTCAAGTTAGAGGCGTTAATTTTTAGAAGGTTAAAATTTTAATGAATTTAAGTATTTTGAAATATCAAAGATTTTGATATATATTTTTTCTGAATTACTTTAAAATATATACTTTTGAGAATTTAAAAATATTTTGAATTATTCTAAAATATTTTAACTAAAACCTTGTAAATATCTGGAATTACTTTGAGTTATAAAATAGGTAAACACCTAATTTTTGCAGTTGTTAATCCCTCGTTTTTGATAACTAAACCAATGATACTTCAAAGCTAACCAATTTCTTTTTCTCGTTTACAATAAAAATATGTAAAACCAAAAAAAGTTCATTACATTAATTTTTAAATTTAAATTTACCGTGAAGGCTAAAGTTGAAAAATTGTATTAAAAAATCAAATTTGAATGTGATTTTACAAAAATATTCATTAATTTTGACATTTTCTTACAAAACACATAAAAAGAAAAATTGTAAATACAAAAGGTAAATTTAATTTAAAAATTACAGTAATTTTTAAAAAGGAGATTTTTAAGGTAGGACATAAAATAATGGATAATAAAGATGTGGTATTTAAATAATAGAAGATAAACAAGGAAATAAAGAAGAAAATTGCATTAAAAATAGGAATAAAATGAGAAAATAATTAAGGATCCGAAAACGAAAAAAATTAAACTCTTGATTTTATATTGTTTTATTATTAAAAGCAAAAATTTTAATGATAATTAGATCAATTGGTTCTGTTAAAAATGTTCTGAGTACATGTCCTTTTATCTTGTGTAATTTACGAACAATATTCCTAAATTTATAATTATATTCTTTTGACTTTATTGATGTTCTGTAATTTTTCCATATTCATTATAATTTTATTGTAATTTTTTATTTTGTTTACATGTATATTATTATGTATGTATTTAACGTAGGACGAAAATTTTCATAATAAAAAATACCATTATTCAAAAGTTCTAAATGTATTACTGGTTTTATCACTTGGGCGTTAATTAAATAATTAATAGGTAACTTCCAATTCGGTATTATTTATTATAATTATTCTCTAAGAGGCACATTTTTCAAAAATTAATGATATACTTTTAAAATTGGTTTCAAAATGTTGTTAGTTCTTTACAAGAAATAACCTTGACATTTTCATTCTATATTCCAAAAAAGTACCTCGTGAAGAATAATTATCTGTCGAAATAAGAGCGTGTTCTTTTCGTTTATGGACCCTTAATTTATTTGAAATCAAAAATTCATTGATATCAAATAATAAAATTTGTAAAATATACGAAAATACTGTGGAAACATGAACAACAAATTGTGACTAAAAGTGCGGATGTTATTTCTTTCTACAACAAAACTAACTATTCTAATTTGCAATGAAGATTACATTAAGATACTGTATGAATCACATGAATGAAAAAAATCTTGGGTGCATTTTTTTTTGATTCAGTGCATAATTTTATCTACAAAAGTTTTACAAGGATTTTACAATTAAGCTTAACTACTTTCATTTACTTTCAACAACAATTACATTTACTTAGTATCTTTGTTATAAGAAAATTTCATTAAAATCACCTTTTTATAAATTTTATTCATTTACATATGCATAAAACATTATCAATTCATTTATTTTCATTTAATATAAAAAAATAAAATTAAATACAATAATTTGAAAACAATTATGAGCGTTATCATGATTATGGGCATGAATAAATGAAATTTGTTTTCAATGCATGTATAATTTCAAACGAAACTATAACAATTGATTAGTATATAAACGGTAAAGTATTTAATAAAAAACTGAAAACGTAAATTGCATGGAATTCCAGAACATCTTCATCTCTTCCTTTACAAATCTCAATGTTGGAATAGACGATTGCCAGAAAAAAGTAGTCTTTTCCACTGTTTTAAATTTTTCTCCAACACATTTCTTTAGTAAATAACAAGGATAATTATTAATGCGATGTGGATAATTAAAGACGACGCTTCCAAATAGTTCAAGAACAATTATTCTTTTTTTTTTGTATTTTCATAATCTCTTGACGAATAATATAATATCCAACTAAACAATTTTTGTATATATTAAATATCTTTAATTTTAAAATTAGCACGAAATTTCACATTAAATCAGAATGACAAGCCATAACAAAAGAGAAAAAAATTAATTTAACTTGATATAAAAAAGACACTTTTTACTTTTATATATATATATATATATATATAAATATATATAAAAAAACTGTTGTTTAAATAATGAAAAAAAAAATTGTTAAATACCATTTTATTACTTAATAAATCAACTTTATTTCCAGTTTGGTTTTCAAAATAATGCTTTCTTTGTACACGAGGATATAGAAAGTATCCACTTAGTCTAGTTAAAAGCTATTTTTCTCTAAGACTAATTTTTTTAAAACTCCTTTCGTTTCACTCTTATAAAAAGCCTTGATACGCTGAACATTTTGGAGCAGTAATCCTTAATTATAATGATAAAGGTAAATCGTGATGATGACATTACCTGGTCCGCTACTCACCTACAGGCAAAGAGCCTGTCATGGGAGTAGGTGACGACGAGACCATTGCAAGTCGACCTTGCTCTTTAACTATTGGATCTGTGAAACAAAAAATTATATTAGATTAAATAAATTCCGGATTAATCGAGGGAAAGATTCTAATCAATGTTTGTGACTAAGTGAAATAAAATACTGAATGTTGAAAATATACGTCTAGTTATAAAAAAAAAGTTTACTCACAAAAATAAGGATGTTCCATAGCTTCACGCGCAGTAAGTCTCTCGTAATGATCGTAACGAAGAAGCTTATCTAAAAAGTCAAGGCTTTCTGGATAAACCAAATGCTGATTTTCCGAGTGTACAAAACGTTCCCAACGTTTGCGCGAATGTCGTCCGAGTATATCATTAAAACGTGGATCGAGTTCGATATGATATTTGTCAAGATACTCGAAAAGCTCTTCCGTGCCAAGAACTTTGGCGATCCTGACTAATTGATCATAATTGTCGTGACCGTGAAAAAAGGGTTCTTTCCTGAAGATCATACTTGCTAGCATACAGCCTAGTGACCACATATCCAGGGAATAATCGTACATCTGTAAACAAATTTTATAAATTTATTAAACACTGATACTTGCAGGCTCATAAACATACGAATTGTTTTGAAAAAATCATTTTTATAATTTTTTAAATATGTAAAATCAGTATATAAAAATTTCAAATGTTTATTTGTAAGTAGTTTATTTTTTTAAACTGAGAACATTTAAAAAGAAATAAAGAAGAATAAAAGATTTAATCAAAATCAAATAAATTATATGTCGAATAAATGAGAAAGTTTCAAAAAAAATATCTTCAAATTTATATGATCAAGAAAATTAAGGAACTTGGGTAAAAGCAACGAAAAAATAATAAATTATAAATAATAATAATAATTGTAATAAAAACGTAAGAAGATAAGAAAAAAGACTATTAAAAAAATGAGAAAAATTTTTTAAGAAAAAACAAATTTATGGACATTATTAAAGAAATAAAGAAAATTTAAAAAAAATACAAAAATGAAACAGTGCCATAAAAATATATAAAAAAGTAGAAACTCTTTTCAAAAAATTAAATTATTCATAGACATTTTTTTTAATTAAAAAAATAAATAAGAAGATAATTAAAAATACGTTAAAATATATTAGTTAAAAAAATGTAAAAAGTACAAAAAATAAACAAATTTGGTAAGAATCTACTAAAAAATTAGAATTCCTACCTAATAAAAATAAAAAAAAATGTAAATAAAGATAAATAAAAAGTCTACAAAAGAAATTTAAAAATAAAAAAGTTTAGGAAAATTGAACGAAAAATATTTTTATAATATTACACTTAAAATAATTTAACGATAAATTTAGATAAATAAAAAAAATCTAGAGATTTTATAAAAGAATAAGTAAGTTTTTAAAAAATAGATAAGATGTGAAAACAAATTAAAAAAACAACACAAGAATGAAACAGTGAAATAAAAATATATAACAAAGTAGAAATTATTTTCAAAAAATTAAACTATTTACGGAGATTTTTTTTTAATAATAATAAAAAAAAAGATATGTAAAAAAACGTTAAAATATATTACTAAAGAGAACAAAAATTTAAAATTAGAAAAATTAGAGAATTATTTTACAAATTGAATAAAAAAAGAATGAATACAATTTTGGAAAATTTAAAAAAAACTAAAAAAGAAAAGAAACTTTATGAAATAGAAGAACGATGTTAAAATGAAAATATTTAGTACAAGATTAAATTTACATAATATAAAATAAAATAATAAAAAAAAGCTTTCAAAAAAGTAGAAAATAGAGAAATTTAAAAAATTTAGTTTAAAGCGTCGAATACATTTTTTCAAAAATTGGTATTCATAAGATAAAAACTTAACAATTTAAAAGAAGGAAAAATGTTTCTAAGAAATGGAAAAATGATAACAAAAATTAAAGAATTATTTAAAATACAAATGAAGTACTAAAAAACAGTAAAACATCAAGAAAATTAAATAAATAGGTAAAAAATGAAGAAATGTTTTTTTCTTTAATCTAACTGTAACAAAATTTAAAAAGTACAAAAAATAATAAAATTCGCTTAGAATCTACTAAAAAATTAGAATGAATAAAAATAAAAAATCAATTTATATATAAAGATAAATAAAAAATAATGAATGATTTTTAAATATGAAAAAAGTTAAGAAAATTAATTTAATAAAAAGTTTAGTGAATGTTATAAAATAACAAAATTGTGTAAAATAAAATTAAATAATTTGCATTAAAAGAAGAAAATTAAAGAAAATCTTAAAATAAAAAGACAAAAAATATCAAAAGTAAATGAAGAAATAATCTTAACACTTTGTAAAAATAAGAATTAGGCATACCTAAGATACAAATTAAACAGTTTCGAAAAAGTGAAATTTCAAGAATTAAAAAAAGGATTGTTGTGAATATTATTTAAATATTATGCATTAATTAATATGCATTTTAATTTGAATGAATTGAAATTTATTTAAATTATTATGACTTGAAGATATAAAAATTTTATACTATTTCTTGCTAGGTATCTTCATACCAAAAATTTGTAAATCGTAGGTAGTTATTTTGATTATCTGATTATCCCAATTTTTTAAATATTATAAAGATTAAGATATTAAAATTGAACATTTTAAGATTTATCCACAAAATCGTTTTTTTTTTTAAATTATTTGCGATTTTTTACATGCAGTATTAGACATCCAGAGAATTGCGAAGTTTTTTTTTATTAAATCATGAATTTAATGCCAATGCCCCAATGATTTAAGTCAATTACAGTTCTCGTTATTTGTCCGAAAGTTGAATTAAAATTAATATTTAAAAAAACACATCCTTTAGTCAATTTTCAAAATCAGCATTGTTTAAGCAACAAATCCTTATACAATTAGTACCCGTTTTTTGGACACAAATAAAAAATATTTTTCAAATGTTTGATGAAATATCATTTATTTTCACTATTGTAATATTGAATATGCTAATCATGGAAGATATAAATCCTAATATAGTACACTATAATTAAATAAAAAAATCAATAACTAAGGTTAAAATGTTACATAACCTCGAAGAGTTTAAGACCAGGTCTGATAAAAAACATGATTTTTTTTATTTCAATCAAAAATTGATTTTATTTTTAAATATAATTAGTATATAAAATCTCCAAATGTTTATTTGTAAGTAGTTTATTTTTAAACTAAGAACATTAAATAAGAAATAATGAAGAATAAAACATTTAATCAAAATCAAATAAATTATGTCGAATAAATGAGAAAATTTTAAAAAATATCTTTAAATTCATATTATTGCAAAATTAAGAAAAATTAGGTAAAAGCAACAAAAAAATAATAAATTATAAAAAAAAAAAAAATACTAAAAACGTAAAAAGATAAGAAAACAGTCTATTAAAAAAATGAGAAAATTTTTTTTAATAAAAAATGTCATGGACATTATTAAAGAAATGAAGAAAAAAAAAAAAACACAAGAATGAAATAGTGACACAAAAAAATATATATTTAAATATAAAACGTTAAAATATATTACTAAAGAGAACAAAATTTAAAAATTAAAAAAATTAGAGAATTATGTTACAAATTGAAAAAAAAATGAATAAAATTTTGGATAATTCAAAAAAATTTTAAAAGAAAAGAAATTTTATGTAATAGAAGAACGATGTTAAAATGAGAATATTTAGTACAAGATTAAATTTACATAATATAAAATACATAAAAAAAAATTAGTTCAAAGCATCGAATAAATGTTTTCAAAGATTGGTAATTATAAAATAAAAACTACACAATTTAAAAGAAGGACAAATGTTTGTAAGAAATGGAAAGATGATAACAAAAATTAAAGAATTAATTAAAACGCAAATGAAGTATTAAAAAATAGTGAAATATCAAAAAAAAAAAAATTAAATAAATAAGGACAAAATGGAGAAATGTTCTTTTCCTTAATCTAACAAACTGTAAATAGTTTTTCTTTTTAATAACATTACATTTAAAATAGTCCAACAATAAATTTAAAACAATAAAGAATTAAATGAAATTTCTACAAATCTTATGAAAAAATAAGTAAGTTAGCAAAAGTGACAAGATGTTAAACCAAATTGAATAAATTTACAAAAAAAAGGGCGTATTTATTTTTAAAAATATAAAAATAATTAAAAAAAAGCAACGAAATAAAAAGTTTAGTGAATGTTACCTATATAATAACAAAATTGTATTAAATAATATTAAATAATTTGCATAAAAAAATAAAATTAAAGAAAATCCTAAAATAAAAAGACAAATACAAACAAACAAAATGTATCAAAAGTAAAATAAGAAAAAATCTTAAAATTTTGTAAAAATAAGATTTTATAAGACAAAAATTAAACAGTTTCGAAAAAGTAACATCTCGTAGTTCAGGGTGGCCACAAAAATCAATTTACAAATTTCCCTGACTTTTTCCTGACATAAAATTTTTATTATGAGTAATAAAAAAAAACAACTAAAATAAAATAAAATTTTGTTTTATTGTTAAAAGCAGGACTGATAAAAATCATGATCTTTTTTAAAAAAAGTAAAAAAAAATCCGATTTCTTTTTATTTAAATCAAAAATTGAATTTTTTTTAATTTATTAAGTATATAAAATCTCAAAATGTTTATTTGGAAACAGTTTATTAAAGAAGTGAAGAAAAAATTGAAAAAACAAGACAAGAATGAAACAGTGACATAAAAATATATAAAAAAGTAGAAACTCTTTACAAAAATTAAACTATTTGTGGACACTTTTTTAAAATAAAAATATTAAATAAGAATATAATTAAAAAAAACGTTTATTACTAAAGAGAACAAAATTTTAAAATTAGAAAAATTAGAGAATTATTTGACAAGCTGAATAAAAAAAAAATAAATAAAATTTTGAAAAAAAAAAATTAAAAGAAAAGAAAAGGAATTTTATGAAATAGAAGAACGATGTTGAAATGAGAATATTTAGTACAAGATTAAATTTACATACTATAAAATAAAAGAAAAAAAGCTATAAAAAATGTAGATAAAAGCATCAAATAAATGTTTTCAAAATATCGTTATTATAAAATAAGAACTAAACAATTGAAACGAAGGAAAAATGTTTCTAAGAAATGGAAAAATGATGACAAAAATTAAAGAATTAATTAAAACGCAAGGAAAGACTAAAAAAATAGTGAGACATCAAGAAAATTAAATAAATAGAAAGAAAATTAAGAAATGTTTTTTTTCCTTAATCTAACGAACTGTACATAAATGTAAAAAGTACAAAAAATAATAAAATTTGGTTACAATCTACTAAAAAATTAGAATTAATCAAAGTAAAATAAAAAAATGTATGTGTCAAGATAAAAAAACTTCACAAAAGAAATTTAAAAATCTTTCAAAATAAAAAAGATTAGGCAAATTAAACCAAAACCTAATATTATACTTACAACAAGTTCAACAATAAATTTGGAAAAATTAAAGAAAATCTAAAAATTTTATGAAAGAATAAGTAAACTTGCTAAAAATCTCGCAAAAAATAGACAAGATGTGAAAAAAATTGAATAAATATACAAAAAAATTAGCGTATTTGTTTTTAAAAACATGGATATAATTATGAAAATTAACGAAATAAAAAGTTTAATTATTATAACAATTAACTAATCTTATTATAGTTATAACAAAATTGTGTAAAATAATATTAAATAATATGCATAAAAAGAAAAAAATTAAAGAAAATTCTTAAATAAAAAGACAAATACAAAAAAAAAATTATAAGTAAAAGGAGAAAAAATCTTAAAATTTTGTAAAAATAAGAAATTAAAAGATAAAAATTAAACAGTTTCGAAAAAGTAAAATCTCTTAGAAATATTGTAAGCATTAAAAACAGGATTATTGTGAATATGGAAAATAATTATTATTATTTATATATTTTGCATTAATTAATATGCATTTAAATTTGAATCAATTGAAATTTAAAAGTTTGAATAAATTGGAATATGAGTTAATTGGCGCGGTTAAAATTCCTCACATTTAAATTTTTAGGAAAATTAAACAAAAAATATTTTTATAAATATTACATTACACTTAAAATAATTTAACAATAAATTTAGAAAAATATATAAAATCTAGAGATTTTATAAAAGAAAGTTTGTAAAAAATAGACAAGATGTAATTCTAGAATTAGATAACAACAATAAAAGATAATAATAAGACTTGACATTAAGCGTTAGTTTGAGGCAAATTTGTTTTAGATCGCAAATTTTAAACAGCAATAAACTTACTTAACAATTTTTAATAAATTTAACGAAAACTTAAGAAATGTTTAAAGAAAGATAATGTTCCGAAAAGTTTAAGCAGTTGATAATAAGAAATTGCAATTCAATTTGGAGGAATATGAAGAAAATAATATTAAATAATTTGAATAAAAAGGGAAAAAAGCAGAAAATTAAAGAAAATCCTTAAATAAAAAGACAAATACAAAAAGAAAATATTGTATATTAGCACAATTTATCAAATTTTATAAATATCATTTTGTTTATGATTCGCGATATTTTCACGCAGTATTAGACATCCGGATGATTAAAAGTTTTTTGATTTAAACCATGATTTTAATGCAAATGACCCAATGATTTAAATCAATAACATAAGATCGGCAAAATTTTATTTGGTTTTTAACTTGCCAATGACTTAATTAATAAAATTCAACTAAAAAACTAGACTCACCTGGTAATCTACTAAAAGTTCTGGGCCCTTAAAGTATCTTGAAGCAACTCGTACGTTGTACTCCTGTCCTGGATGATAAAATTCAGCAAGACCCCAGTCAATTAGCCGTAGTTTTCGATTTTCGTGATCAATCATCACATTATGTGGCTTCACGTCCCTGTGCATTATGCCCATACTGTGGCAATAGTCCAGTGCCTGTAAATTAAAAATCAATCAAATCTCAATTCCACATACGGTAATCCTCAAGTTTCAAGTGCACATACTACAATTATTCATAAAATAAAGAAACTTTAAGTAATTACATTAAAAAAAATAAACATTTTACAAATCAAAACCTACTTTTAATAATTCATAGAGGTAGTATCTTATGTCGTAATCTGTCAAAGTCTGATACAGCTGCTTGAAATCTGTGTTGTTGACATGTTCAAATATCAATGCAGGTGTCCTTGAAACTGGATCTTTAACAACTGCTTGAAGCGTAATAATGTTGGTCCCGCCTCTAAGATTTTCTAAGATTTTAATCTCTCTCTTAATCTTCTTCTTTTTAACCGGCTGCGAAACAAATCAATCATTAGGATTTAAGAAACTAATTTGGTCAAGTTTCGATTATAACAGGGATCACAGTACCTATTGCTACTGAAAAAGGTAAATAGGTGCGATTTTTTTTCAAAAATAGGGGACAAAAAGGGGACACAAAATTTGCTTCAACTTATGTACTTGAAGATTTTATAGGACTTTTTTATTTACAAATTTTAAATATGGAAACATTATACAGGGCTGCCAGCGGACTTGTAGATTGAAAATAGTACAAAAAAGTGACTTTTTATTTAAAAAAGGTGAATAAATAGGGAGTTTTTAAGTGAAAAAAGTGAATAAACAATAATTTGCAATAATAAACAAAATATTACTGATATTAATTTGGGGCCCGCCAGCAGGCAAATAATTAATCAGGGCTCCCCAATATCAAATTTGAAAAAAAAATTTGTTAAATGAGAAAACTAATTGGAAAATGAATTAAAAATCAAGAAATGAAGACAAAAATTTTTAATTTAAAACAAAATAATTGAAATTTAAAGAAAATAATTGAAAAATGTAAAGAATACTTGTAATTACAAGAAAATAATTGAAGCATGATAAAAATAAGTAAAATTTGACGAAAAATAATGATTCACATTTAAAAGAAAATAAAAAAAATTTACATATGTAGAAAATATGTAGAAAATATGTAAAAAACAGTTGAAAAATTACCAAACAAAACTGAAATTTGGAAAAAAAAATTAATGAGAAATATAATTCAAAAAATGAAGTAAAAAATAAAAAATGTATTACTTTAATTGAAAAATTAAGGACATAATTGAAACGTGAAGAAACTAATTGAATAATGTCATAAATAATGAAAAGCAAGCGTAAAAATTAAAAATTTATAGACAACAATAATAAAAAGATTGAAGAAAATGACATTTAAAGAAAATAATTCCAAATGTCAAAAATATTTGAATAGTGACAAAAATAATAGTTGTTTGAAAAAAAAATTAAGAAATGAAAAAAATAATTGATAATTTATAGACAATAATCATTAAAAAATTGAAAAAAGTATTAGAAATTTGAGGAAAACAATTAAAAGTTGAAGATATTAATTGACGTTTGAAGAAAATAATTGAAATTTAAAGAGAATAATTCAAAAATGCCAGAAAAATTAAATATGAGAAAAGGGATTGAAATTGGTAGAAAATAATTGGAAAAAGTGTAAAAAATTATAAATTTGAAGACAATACTTGAAAAATTGACGAAAAAATTGAAATATTAAGAAACTTGTTGAATAATGAGACAAATAATTGAAAGCTGGTTTAAAAATTAAAAATTTATAGACAATATTTGAACATTTGAAAAAAATATTGGAAGTTTGAGGAAAATAATTTAAAGTTTTAGAAATTAATAGAAGTCTAAAGGAAAAAATTGAAATTTGAAGACAATAATTGAAAAATGTCATAAAATTTAAATATAAGGAAAGTAATTGAAATTTGTAGAAATAATTGAAAAAAAAATGAAAAAGTTGTAAAAAATTAATAAATTCATGAGAATAATAAAAAGGATTAAGAAAATGATTGAAATTTGAAGAAATTTATTTAAAACTGGTGTAAATTTTTTTTAATTTCTTGACAATAAACAAAATTGAATAAAATAATTGAAATTTGATAAAAATAATTTTAAAATGTCAGAAATAATAAAAATATGAAGAAAATAATTTGAAAATGACGAAAAATGGGGATTTTCTATCGATTGATGCAGATTAATATAAATTAATTGGGCTGGGGTTTTATAAAATTTTTGGCTATAACTATAAACTTTAATACTGAAAATTATAAAAAGGGAAAATAGGGGATAATTCTTTAAAATAGGGGAAAAAGGTGCAAAATTTTAAAATAGGGGAAAAAAGGTGAATAGGGGACAACCTGTGATCCCTGTTATAAGTTTTGGATTTTAACCTTGTACTTAATCATCTGTTGCTTTTAATCAACTGTAAATACATTTTGTAGATAATAACAATTTACCTTTAATATTTTGACAACACATTTTTCGCTATTTGTGATATTAATAGCCTCGAAAACTTCACTATATTTTCCACGTCCAAGCTTCCTTACTAGTTGATAATCATCCTGTTGCCTGCAAGTGAAAATTTAGTTTTAATTCAACGAAATATTAGAATGTTTCGATAGTTGTTCTTTTCTTTTTTAAACAAACGCTGTGAAAATCATTTACTATTTATCAGTTTGTAAAGTTGTATGCTACTTGTAAGATTAAGATAGGGAAATAAATTTATTGGTGTGCTTACCCCCAGTCGACGACATATGATTCATAATCCCAGTAATCTCTGGATTTGTGTGAATTAACGTCTGTATAAACCCTTGCTCTACTTGGAAGCGCCATTCTCTCAAGACAATAACTGTTGATTTTACTTGTCTTCCTTCCTCCACTGGCCACAATATTTTGATCACCTAATGAAAATGTACGGCCAGTAACTAATTTGTCTCCCTTACTCACCCAACTGCCAACATAAGTGTGCAGGAATAAACCTGGACAAATAAATACATTTATTGGTTAGTTTGTTAGTCATAGTTATTAAATACGACAAACTTAAAATACACGATTGTTAAAAATTAAATTTTATTACTTTAATATTAGTGAAAATTACTCTTGGCAACGTGTAATCAACAATTAAAATAAGGGGGAAAAAACAAAATGACGAAAACATGAAATAAAGAAAAAAAAGCAAGAGAACAAACGATACTAATATTTGAAGACAAAAAATACAGGATATGTAATCAAAATAATGTAGAAATGGTTTTAAAACCACGTGTTGTCACAAGTTACAAAAAATAAACGATTTACCAAAAACGATAAGCTATTGGCTAAAAAACTCATGTATCTCAATAAGCTCAGTTTGGTAAATTTATTTTTCATTAATTTGTCAATTTCGACTTGAACGAATCGATATTTCAAACAAATTCTCATTGATAAATCATTCATACAAGCTGACCTGTGCAAATAAGTATTTTAAAACAATGTTAATTAGACGTCAAAGGCAAATTAATAGACTAGAGGCAACTGAGAATATGAAAATAAATCAAATTTCAAAACACATTTCTAATAAAGCTAAAAATAGAAGTGAATTTCCCTACTTGAATTCGTGGAACTGTATATTACGAAAATACTCAGTACAAAGTTGTTATCTGAGGTTAAAAAAAGGGATGAAATTTGAAATAAATAGGAGAGAAAAACAAAAACTGTCTGCAAATTGGAAATTTTTTTTTTTTTTAAATAAGGTGCAAGTTGGACTGGTCTATCTCATGTCAGGAAGGTGCAAGGCTTTTTCAGAGTTTGATATTCATGTGCGAGTAACAAAATTTTCGTACAAAGAGATAGAATCACCTTGGATGTCAAAAATACAAGTAAACAAAGACTACCTTGTGGAGGGACGCGGAGAGTGTAAAGAAAACTGAATTTGAACAGGGTCAGCGCTGTGGGCGGACGAGTAATAGAATTAAGGTTAGGAATCGAGTATACAAGAGAGAAGTAAATCAAGCGTACAGGTTAACTCTTTAATGCAAGGAATAGACCAGGAAGATTGGAATTTGTGCAGAACGTTTTGAGATGGAGAGCAGAGCAATTTTGAATTTTGTAATTAGTTAAAGATTCTTGCAGTGATTTGAGATTAGAGCTTCGGAACGGGCAGTGGCCAAAGGAACTGCGCGCTAGAGCACATTGTCTCTGGCTAATGAGACAACTATGAATTGGATTCTAGCAAGAAATTGTGCTTTTTAATAAAGATAAAAATTAATTTTTTAAGTATAGAACATATGCACGCACACGCATGAGAATTCGCGCACACACACGATAATGAAAAATCACACGCCAGCACGGTTGGACGACTGATATGGTTTCAGTTTTGACCTCACCTAAAGCATTCCGGGCCCGAATAGGAAACAGTTTAATCTTCCTGATTTACTAAACTTCTCCACAAACACGCAAAATTATCCTAAAAGACACCTGGAGCCGCGGGAACCCGTTAAACTCTTTTTTCGGAGGCCGGCCCCGGCTTCGTTCGCAAACCAAGATGGCGACGGCCGCGAACTATTTTTTTAATAGAGTTCAAATACGCGTATTTTCATCTTACCTTGAACACTGGAAAAAAATCAGAGATGTGTGCAACAAAAGATTTCAAACAGTTGTGAATTTTCAGAAATTGTGTAAAAGAAAACGGCAAAATGACAGATCACGAGCAAAAATAAAATGATGGATAGGAGTATTTTAGGTTATGTTAGTTCATTGGAAACATGAGTAAACTATTTCACGAGTTTTACGAATGTGTAGATTTTTAATATTCTTAGGTTTAATTAATTTTTGTTTGATAATTTATTTTGTAGAAAGGCTAATTAGTTAAGGTAACTTTTTGAAAATACCGTTAGAAGAAAGAAAATTTAAACTCCCCCGGTAATGATGACAAGCGCCGTTAAATGAAATAATAGTTTATTATTGACCAATTGGAATTGAGGATTTTGGATTAATTTGTCCGGAATTTATTTTGTAAACAAACCTAAAGGCGGTGATTGAAAACCGGATTTTCATAACGAATTGGCGTCCGTCGGAGAAGATGGCGTTAAAAAGAAATCAAGTTTTACAAGAAGAAATTAATAATAAACAAGATGCTTCGTCTCTTGATTGTCAAAAGAAAATTGAACATTGTAGATTTAGAATACTCGACATTATATTGTATGTTTTTTCCATCGGAATCATCCTAACAAATATCGTGACAGGTTATAAACAAACTTCACTCCTATTGATTTTGTTATTGATTTTTTAAAGTTCAGGTTTATAACAGTTATATTTTTGATATTTATTATTTCATTATTTGCTTTTCATTGATTATAATTTATTTGTTTTATAAAGAATGCTTTTAATACATGTAAAATTACAATTCTTTCACAAAATCAGTAATGTTTTTATGACGCATGTGTGGTACGTTAAATTCAAAATATTTTATTTGAAATATTTTTATTTACAAAATAGTATATTGACTCTGACTTATTGATTAAATAAGCTAAATCACAAAAGAAAAATTTAATTTGAACATTAAAAAATAAATAAATAAAAATTATGTTTATAATGCTTTCTTTTTTATTCTTTTTTTAAATTTCGTTTAAATAAATTGTATTGTTTAATTGTTTAGATATTATTGTGACTGCTGAATATTTTTTACGAGGATGTCTTGTGTGGTTTTATTTAGAAATTGGTATTTTGTTTATGCCAACAAGCTTAATTCAAATTCTCAGTTTAAAATGGCATCAAGAAGATGGAAATATTAAAAAAATTCATTGGATATCACATGCATTATTATTGGGAATTTTATATCGGTAAGTTTTATTAAATTATTATTAAATTTGAATATTTTACAAATTATATTCTTAGATTTATGTTTAAAAATTATGAGGAGAAGTAAAGTATGTGATTGAATCTTTCAGATACATAGTATTACTAAAAGAAGTTCTCAGAAGTTTCAACTCTAAATATTCAGCAAAAAGTAAAGCTTGGCTTTTAAAAAATGAAAATATCGTCTACACCTTGCATTTATTCTTATCTTTTATTGTCTCTGTTCCACAATTAATATTTCAACTTTATCTCATTGCGAAACAGCAAAATGTACCTTTCTGGACTGGTAAGTTCACTTATTTATTTTAATTAATATTAATATAAAAGAATTACAGAAATTTAAATAATAATTATGGAAGGAAAATGGAAATTATTGCACATAAAAAATAATTTGTTAAAGTATTTATTGTGTAAATAGTATAATAACAGGAAGATTATATACAAATTAATAAGAATAAAATTACAAGAACAGTATTTACAAAAAGAACGAATCAAACTAAATTTCCCGAGAATTAGATTAAAACGATTTCACGGTTTATCCTTTTTTTGACAGTAAATAGTATTCTTCGGGTGAATAAGAAAAAAGTTTAAAATCATTTTCATAAATATTGTATACCTCTTTAAGAAGCGTTAAAGGAATCTCTTTGTAATATTTTTCTAATACCGATTTTGTAGTGGTTTTTTGAAAAGTAGAATTTCTATCGTTTTGCCTAAAATCTAATTGATCTTGTAATCCTATCTTAGAAGCTAAAAAGGTGCTTTCCTCTTCGAATCTTTCAAATTTTAATATATAATCATATTTAATATCACATGGCAAGCAGGCTTCAATATATGGAATCCAATGTTCGTCAAAGTATTTTTCAGTCACGATAAATTGTAAAAATTCAGCGAATAATGGTTCTAATCTTGGATCCTTTACCTTTTTCTTCTTACGATATTTATATGTTATATGTCGTCCAAAACGTCTATAATAATATTCTCTTCCTTCTTTATGTTCTAATTTATCTCTGTAAGCAGAGAGTAGTCGTTCAAAAGGATGTCTAACTACCAGGAATGTTTTAGTTTTATTCATTTTCTGAAAATATTTTATTGTATTAATATTATTTTTTGATATAATGTAATTTTTCTTAGATAGTTCTAATATTTTCATGTGATTGATTTCAGGCTTCACAGCCCTTCTACTATTCCCCTATTTTTCATTTATTTAAAAAAAATTCCCTTTTTTCCCCTTTTTTATGAATATTTACTCTTTCCCTCTTTTTTCCACTTATTTCCCTTATTTTATACGAAAACTTGAATAGTGAAGGGGACTGTTGTAATTCATAGAGGAAAATGATACTTATAAGAACTAAAAACTAAAAAAGTATCTATAATAATAATCCACATGATTCATTCATTATTTCATTCTTTCCACATCTGAAATTTGGCACTTAGATATTTTTTTGTTTTAAATCAGTAAATCAGGGTATCTACTAACCGTGAAAACCGGGAATTTAAATTGACCGGGAAAAACCGGGAATTAACCGGGAATTTTCCGTCAAACCGTGAATTTCTTTTCTGGGGTAATAAATTCTTTTCAATTTTCAATTACTTTCTTCAATTTCCATTATTTTCTACAATTCTCAATTATTTTCTTCCATTTGGAATTATTTTCATTAATTTAAAATTATTTCTTCATTTCTCAATTATTTTCTTCGATTTTCTACTATTTTCTTCAATTGCCAATTATTTTCTTCAATTTTCAATTATTTTCATCAATTTCTAATTAATTTATTTAATTTTGAAATATTTTCTACGATTTTCAATTATTTTAATCAATTTTTAATTATTTTCTTCAACTATAAATTTTTTTTTTGAATTGACAATTATTTGATTCAATTTTCAATGATTTTTTTCAATTTTTAATTATTTTCATCAATTTTTAATTATTTTCTTCAGATCTCAACTATTTCCTTCAATTTTTAGTTATTTAATTTAATATTCAATAATTTTCGTCTTTTTTCAACTATTTTTTTCAATTATCATTTATTTATTTCACATCTCAATAACTCCTCCATTTTTCAATTATTTTCTTCTATAATCAATAATTCTCGGCTTTTTTCAATTATCAATTATGTTTTTGAAACTTGAATTCAATTCATCAATTATTATTCAACAATTTTCATAAAATCACATTTTCTTCAATTTCAAATTATTTTCTACAATTTTTAATTAATTTCTTCAAATTACAATTACATTCTTCATTTTTTATTTTTTTTTCAAATTCTATAATTCCTGGGTTGTTTAATTTCTTTTTTCTTCAATTATAACTTATTTTCTTCTACTTTCATTCTCATTGTTCAATTCTTGAATTATTTTCTTTAATTCTCAATTATAATTTTCGACATTCAATTCCATTCTTTGAATTTAAATTTAAATTTTTTTTAATATTCAATAACTCTAGGCTTTTTACAATGATTTTTTTTAAATTCTCAATTATTTTCTTCAAATTCAAATTTTTTTCTTAAATTTCAATTATTTTCTTCAATTTCCAATTATTTTTTCATATTTCTTTCAGTTTCTCAATTTCTTTCAATTTCCAATTTCTTCTTATATTTCTTCAATATTTAACACTTTCTAAATTTGAATTAGTTAAAAATAACTAATTATTAGTAAAATCGTGCCTGAGTTTTTGTTTCTGCAATTAGTTAAAATTAACTAATTATTAGTAAAAATATAGCTAAAAATTAGTTAAAATTTGACTAATTGAATTAGTAAACAGAATTTTACTAAAATATTAGTAATTTTGACATAACCTAAAAATGAATTTGACTAATAATTAGTTATTTTTTACTAAATGGTTAGTAGAAATATAACTATTTCAATTAGTGACTGAGTTTTTGCTTTCAAATTAGTTATTTTTAACTAATTCAGATTTAGAGAGCAATTCTCAGCTTTTTTAAATTATGTTTTTCTTTCAATTTTTATTTAAATTGAGAATTTTTTTTTATTTTCATCAATTCGCAATTATTTTCATCGATTTCTAAATTTTTCTGCTGTTTCCAAATATTGTATTTACTTTTTAAGTACTTTCTTCATATATTTAATTATTTTCTTCAATTTTCAATTATTTTCTTTAATTTTTAATTATTTTGTTCAATTTTTAATTGCTTGTTTCAATATTCAGTAATCTCGACTTTTTTCAATTATTTTTTTTCTATTATCAGTTATTTATTTCATGTTTCAAAACCTCCTTCAATTTTCAATAATTTTCTTTTATTTTCAATTTAATTGTTCAATTGTTCAATTATTTTTTTCAATTCTCAATTAATTTTTTTAAATAACAATTCTATTCTTCAATTTTTAATGTTTTCTTTAATATTAAATAATTCCTGTCATTTTCCATTTTTTTTTAATTATAAATTATTTTCTTCTTTTTTCAATCCAATTGTTCAGTAATTTTCTTTAATTCTCAATTATTGTATTCGAATTTCAATTTTATTTCTCAATTTTCAATTGTTTTTTTTTTTTAATATTCAATAATTCTGTGTTTTTCTGATTTCAATTTGATTATTTAATTTTCAATTTAAATAAATAAATAAATAAATAAATTTTAAATTATTTTTTTGGATTTTCTATCTAGTTGACCAATTTTTAATTATATTCTTTAAATTTAATAACCATTGTTCAATTTTTCAATTATTGTTCAATTGTAGATTAATATTTACTTTTTTTTTTAATTTTGTTTTTTAATTGTCAAATATCTTGGTCATTGTTCAATTATTTCTTTCTATTATTAATTATTTCTTTTCATTATTAATTGTTTCTTTTAATTCTTAATTATTATTTTTTGTAAAGTTTAATATTTAATTCTTCAATTCTCAATTATTTTCCTTGAATTTCAATTATTTTCTTCAATTATCAACTGTTTTATTCAATTTTTGTAGCCATTTGTAGGTCTATTTATACTTAAAATAAATTTTAAGTTAACAAGAGAAAAAACCGGGAAATGACCGGAAATTTTGTGGGACGAAATTAGTAGACACCCTGGTAATGTTTGAAAAAATTGATATTTTTAATTTAATTAGACATCATATCAGTTTTTATTTTATGTATCTAATATGTAATTATTAATTGAGGCGCATGAATATTCCCTAAATCTCATTTAGCCTAAATCCCATTAAGCCTAAAATCAAAAAGCCTACAATGCATTCAGCCAAAATTCCATTTAATCTAAATTGCATTTAACCTAAATTTCATTTAACCTAAATCGCGTTTAACCTAAATCCCATTTAACCTAAAACGCATTTATTCTACATTCCATTTAACCTAAAATGCATTCAGCCTAAATCTCACTTCACCTAAATCCGATTTAACCTAAATCTCATTTAACATAAATTCCACTTAACCTAAATCCCATTTAACCTAAATTCCATTTAACCTAAATCCCATTTAACCTAAATTCCATTTAACCTAAAACGCATTCAGCCTAAATCTCACTTCACCTAAATCCCATTTAACCTAAATCTCATTTAACCTAAATTCCACTTAACCTAAATCCCATTTAACCTAAAACGCATTTAGTCTAAATTCCATTTAACCAAAAATGCATTCAGCCTAAATCTCACTTCACCTAAATCCCATTTAACCTAAATCTCATTTAACCTAAATTCCACTTAATCTAAATTCCATTTAACCTAAAACGCATTTAGTCTAAATTCCATTTAACCTAAATTCCATTTAACCTAAAACGCATTGAGCCTAAATCTCACTTCACCTAAATCCCATTGAACCTAAAAATTTTTTTAATTTAAGGATAAATATAGTTGAATCAAATATAGTTTTAGGTTAAATGGGATTTAGATGAAGTGAGATTTAGGCTCAATGCGTTTTAGGTTAAATGGAATTTAGGTTAAATGGAATTTAGACTAAATGCGTTTTAGGTTAAATGGAATTTAGGTTAAATGGGATTTAGGTTAAATGGAATTTAGGTTAAATAGGATTTAGGTTAAGTGGAATTTATGTTAAATGAGATTTAGGTTAAATGGGATTTAGGTGAAGTGAGATTTAGGCTGAATGCATTTTAGGTTAAATGGAATTTAGACTAAATGCTTTTTAGGTTAAATGGGATTTAGGTTAAGTGGAATTTAGGTTAAATGAGATTTAGGTTAAACGGAATTTAGGTTAAATGGGATTTAGGCTGAATGCATTTTAGGTTAAGAGGAATTTAGACTAAATGCGTTTTAGGTTAAATGGGATTTCGGTTAAGTGGAATTTAGGTTAAATGAGATTTAGGTTAAACGGAATTTAGGTTAAATGGGATTTAGGTTAAATGGGATTTAGGTTAAATGGAATTTAGGTAAAACGCGATTTAGGTTTAATGAAATTTAGGTTAAATGCAATTTAGGTTAAATGGAATTTTGGCTGAATGCGTTTTAGGCTTTTTGATTTTAGGCTTAATGGGATTTAGGCTAAATGAGATTTAGGGAATATTCATGCGCCTCTATTAATTGAAGTAGAATAATAAGTAATATAATAATAATAATAATAAATAAAAAATATCATCAATTATTATATCATTGAAAAGAAAACAAGCACCATTCTTAAATATTTTATAAGTGTCTTAAGGAGGTTTTCTCCATTCACATAACCTCAAACTAAAAAATGACTGTTCCCATCAAATAAAACAATTATTAAAATCAATTTCACCAAATTTTGAAAGATCCAGTTGTACATTTTCTAGAAAAAATTAGGTTTAGCTAAATTTTTCTTAAATAATATTTTGTTTAAAAGTTATTAAACAAATAAAATTTGTTCTTTAAATATTTTTTAAACAGAATATTATTTAACATAAACTAAAAAATAAAATTGTGAATATTTCAACGAGAAAAATAAGCTATTATTTGTCAGAATTTGATAATTGCAGTTGTTCATTAAATTTAAAGAAAAAAACCTAAAATGTTAAATAATTATTATTTGACAACAAATTTCAGTTCAACCTAACTTTTTTTTTAAAATTTACAATTGGATCTTTTGAATTTTTGTGAAATTAATTTGAATAATATTTTTATTTGGGGTGAAAAATGACTTACTAGTTTGAGGTTATGTAAATGGAGAGAACCTCCTTAAACACCTTTCTAAAATAATTTTTTCATTTCTTAAAGAAAAAAAAATTGTTTGTTTCGTAACTTTCAAAATTATTTTTATTAAACAAAACTACCTACTTAATTAAATTTCTTTAAATAAATGTTATATTCTAGATTTCAAAAAGCTTCTTTTTTATTGCACGAGGAAATTATTATTAAACTTATTTAATTGATAATTCCTAATTAAAAATTAGAAAAACCAATTAAAATTAAAGTCCATTTTGATGAAAATCAATTTAACTGCATTTACAGAAAAAAATAGTTTACTCTAAAATATTAAACTGACATTTCAATATTCTTCAATTATCAATTATTTCCTTTAATTTTCAATTGCATTCTTCGTGTTTCAATTGTTTTATTCAATATTCAATAATTCTCGCATTTTCTGAATTATTAATTATTTTATTGAAATTACAATACAATTCTTCAACTTCCAATTTATTTCTTCACTTTTCATTTATTTTCTACAATTTCTTCCATAATTTTTATCACTTTTCAATTGACAAGTGAATAATCATAAAATTTAGGGAGAACAAAATTTTATGATTAAAATTTAAAAATGTTTTTGTTCAAATACCGATTATTCTCACCATTTTTCGATTTTTTTTCAATTGTTAATTATTTTTTTTAATAGTTAATTATTTTCTCAATATTTAAATATTTTCATCATATTGTAATTTTTATTTTTATTATCAATTATTTTCTTCAAATTTAAATTACATTATTTAATTTTCAAATATTTTCTTTAATATTAAAAAATTATTGCCTTTTTTCTATTCTTTTTTTCGATTATCATTAAGTTTCTTAAATTTTAAATGCAATTGTTCAATTATTTTCTTTAATAGTTAATTATTTTCGTCAATATTTAAATATTTTCGTCATATTTAATTTTTCTTTTAATTATCAATTATTTTCTTGAAATTTCCATTAAATTCTTTAATTTCCAATTTATTTCTTCAAATTTTAATTATTTTCTTCAGTTATCAAATATTTTCTTTAATTCTCGATTATTTTGATCGATTTTCAATTAATTCCTCAATATTCAATAATTCTCTTATTTTTTCAATTATTTTTTTTACTCCTAAAAACTGTTTTAAAATTGTAATTAATTTATTCAATTTTAGAACTATTCTCTTCAATTCTTAGTTATTTTCTTCAAATTTAAATTCCACTTTTTAATTTTCAATTATTTTCTTTAATATTAAAAAATTATCGCCTTTTTTCTACTATTCTTTTCGATTATCATTAAGTTTCTTTAATTTTAAATACAATTGTTTAATTATTGCCTTTAATTTTTAGTTCCATTCTTCAATTTTTATTTTCATTCTTCAGTTTTTAATTTTTTTTTCTATATTAATTAATTATCGGCTTTTTTCAATTACTTTCTTTTAATTTTTAAGTATCCATTCTTTACTTTTTAATTGCTTTCGTCAAATTTTATTTATTTTTTCAATTTTAGTTATTTTTTTTATTTTTAATTTAGTTGTTAAATGTGCAATTATTTTCAACAATCATTCCTATAATTTTCTTAATTTTTCAATTTGCAATTATTTTCTTTAAATTTAATATTTCTTGCTTAATTTTTACAATTACCTTTTTCAGTTGTCTATTAATCTAGTCATTTTTCGAATTATGTTTTCAATTTACAATTATTTTCAACATTTTTTAACTATTTCCTTCAATTATTAATTATTCTCCGCAATTGTCAATTATTTCCTACAATTTTTTTAATTTTCAATTATTATCTTAATATTTTATAATTATTCTTTGAAGTTTTAAATTATTTTGTTCGCTTGTGTATTAATCTATCCATTTTTTGAATTTTGTTTTCTTTTGATAATTATTTTCCTCATTTCATAATTTTTTTTTCAATTATCAATTATTCTTTCAAATTTTAATTGAATTCTTAAAATTTAAATTTATCTCCTCATTTTTTTGTGATTTTCTTCAATTTTATTTTTTTTTTTAGATTTTTAATCCAGTTGTTCAGTTGTTTAAGCGAAAAATCCCTTATTCCCCTTTTCTGAACCTAATTTATGCTGTGAAGCCTATGATTTGTAAAAATGTATACCATTAAGTAACTTTTTATTTTTATATTTATATTTTTTATTCTGAGAAAAATGGTTTTTTTTGCACCATTGCAGTTTTGCTTTATATCAAGAATAATTTATCTTTAGAATCTGACTAAGTATAATTATTCTTGGATCAAGAATAATTTATTATTTCCAAGTATACATTCTTAGATCAAGGATAAATATTCTTAAACTAAGTAAATACTTATTTTTACTTCAAAATTATTGGTCTAAAAATCATTATTCTTGATTCAATCATATTATTTTTATTTTTGGTAAAAGAAATCTTTTCTCCCAGTGATATCCCTTTTTTTTTTAATAAAATAGTTTTTAATCATTCAATACTCACTTTAAGTGTTTCAGTGGTGCTCAATTCATTATTATAAACTCCATTGACATAAGTATTTATTTGTGCCAAATTTTGTTCCACAAGTACTTTCAGTTCATCTGTTAAAATTCCTCGAAGTTTTGCAAATTGTCTCATTAACGTTGAACTGGCAGCTTTGTAAATAGGACACCATGATATTCCATATTTTCTAAAAGAAAAAGAATTTTTAAATTAAGAATTCTTTTTATTTCATTTATTTTTAATTAATTTTAATAAACCAATACAATTTACATATTAAATGAAATTTACATTACTTACTCATCGATAATCATTTTTGAAACAACCTTTTCAAATTGACGAGTTTTATTGTGTTTTTCACAAATATTTTCAATGTTATTTACTCTTTTTTCAAATTCATTTCTCAATTTTTGTTCAGAAATTTTATCAAATTTGTAGTTTGTGGAACGTAAGACTGGATTCAAATTGATTATCGAAAGGAAATTAGTTTTATTTATTTTATAAGAAACAATCAAAGGTTTATTTAAAAAAGCTAAACACGTGAATATTGCTCCTAACAGCAATACCATTTGAAGTCCTTTATTCGTCTAAAATCAATTAAAAGAGTTTAATTTCACTGAATAGAATAATGATTTTATAGTAATAAATATTTATTATTAATTAACTTTTCAATTTGTACGAACCTGCATTGTTTTTTATTTAACTTGTAATATTTTTTAAATAAAAACTTTATTTTTTTTAAATTAATTTTTTTTATTTTTCTCAATTTAAATATTTAAATATTTAGCTTCAATCACCAAAAATATATTTTCAAAAAACATTTTTTTACTGGCACAATTTTTTATTGCTAATTTACTTATTTTTTATATTCACATTTTTGATTTTTGTAACGAGCTCGGAAGTGTTTCTTGCTCTGAGAGTCAGAATCGAATGAAAGAATTCCTTCGACTAATATCGGAGCGAAATGTATCTCTGAAATTTCAATTGTTAGAGGGTAAAGCATACGAAAAATATATTTTATATCCTTTCAACTAATTTTTATCTACTGTTTTCTTATCTAAGATAAAAATTGAAATTTCAAATTTTTCTATATAATTATTAAATTAGTAACTTTAAACCAAAGTTTTGTCAACTTGAATGCGGGTTTTAAAATTTAATTAACATTTAGTTTATAAAATTAATAATTTAGAAATTTATCAAATTGATTTTTTTCGTAGTTATAAATTCAAGAAAAGTGCTATTTGTAGGTCATATAAAAATACTTTATGTACATATGTATCCACATTTGAAAGTATTTAAAAATAACTCCACATTTTTCTTTCCGATTATTTCACAAAAAAAAACTCTATCAATTTCAAGCTTAAGTAAGCTTGCAGAAGCCGAATTATAAATAGAAGAGTCAGTGGCGACTAATTTTTATTGTAAATGATATATAATACGGATATTATACTTTTGTATTACAATCTTAAAACCCCTATTATGATTTCTTTCTTCTCAAGATAATAGTAAATTAAAAGACGTTACTGCAGTCAGTTTTATTTATGCTCAACACATGTTCAAGAGATAATAGAAAGATATTAGTATCTCCGTGAGCCATAGGAAATAGTATCATCATCAACTTATCCCCCGAAGTAAAAAGCGGAAGTACGCCCACATTAGTTTTTTCTGATGGTGAATTATTGAAAGTATCAATTCTACGACATTATGAAATAATAATAATTGTATTTTAAAATTTCATAATTATTGACTTTAATCATTTTTTTATTTACGCTCTGCTTACAAATGCAGGCTTCACAGACCGTCCCCTTTTTCCCCTAAATGTCTCCTTATATTGCGATTGGTCCCTAAAAGTTAATAGATTTTTTTACATCTGTGAGAAATCTGTTATATTTAATTATAGGATTTTCTTAAAACTTATAATATTTAATTTTATGTACTTTTATGCCCGTAAAGGATCTTACATGAGTGTGGGCTGTATATTTTGGCAAATAAAAAAAAAATAAAAAAAAGTCCCCTATTCAGAAATTTTTTTCCTAAAATACCCTTTTTTTCACGAAAGTATATCTCAAGTCAAGGTATCTAGAGATTTTCAATTATTTTCAATCTTCTTTAAATTGTTATTATTTTCTTTTTATTCTTTTCACTATTTTACAATTAATTTTTAAAACTTGCAATTACTTTTTTACATTCTAATTTTTTTTTATTATTTTTTTATTATGTTTATCATTTTTCAGTTGTTTTATTTAATTACAAAAATGTTTTGTAATTTTATTACTTATTTTTCATAAATTTTATTTATTTTCTTAAACTTTCAATTATTTCTATAATTTTGAAAATATTTTCTCCAATTTTTAGTTTTTAAAAGTATTTTTTCATACACTTGCTACATTTTTTATTTATTTATCTCAAATTTCAGTCATTTGTATTATTTTTTAAATAATTCCATAATTTTTAAATTGATTTCCTTAATTTTTCAATTATTTTTTAACTGATTAACTAAACCTTTAATTATTTATTTCAAATTTCAATTAATTAAAAAATTGTTAATAAATTGCTATAATTTTCAACAGTTTTCAATATACAATTATTCTCTTTAAATTTTAAAATGATTCTTTAATTTTTTTTTAGATATTTTGTTCTATTGTCGATTATTCTCCACAGATTTAAAAATTGTCTTTCAATTGTCAATTCTTTTTCTCATTTCTCAATTATTTTCTTTAATATTTAATGAATTTAGTCATTCTGTAATTTTTCTTTTAATTATCAACTAATTTCTTAAAATTTCAATTTAATTATTTAATCTTCAATTTTATTTCTTTAATTTTTAATTATTTTCTTTAATTCTCAGTTATTTTCTTCAAGTTTCAATTGCATTCTTCGTTTTCCAATTATTTTATTCAAATTTTCAATACTTCTCGTGTTTTCTCAATTCTCAATTATTTTCTTGAAATTTCAATTATTTTCAATCTTCTTTAAATTGTTATTATTTTCTTTTTATTCTTTTCACTATTTTACAATTAATTTTTAAAACTTGCAATTACTTTTTTACATTCTAATTTTTATTATTATTTTTTTATTATGTTTACCATTTTTCAGTTGTTTTATTTATTTTCTTAAACTTTCAATTATTTCTATAATTTTGAAAATATTTTCCCCAATTTTTAGTTTTTAAAAGTATTTTTTCATACACTTTCTACATTTTTTATTTAGGTATTTATCTCAAATTTCAGTCATTTGTATTATTTTTTAAATAATTCCATAATTTTTAAGTTGATTTCCTTAATTTTTCAATTATTTTTTAACTGATTAACTAAACCTTTAATTATTTATTTCAAATTTCAATTAATTAAAAAATTGTTAATAAATTTTAGCATTTTTAAATTATTTTTTTTCAAATTTACAGTTAGTTTCGGTATTTTGTAAATAATATCCTTAATTTTCAATTATTTATCTCAAATAAATAAATAATAAATATTTTCTAAATTTTAAATTAATGTCTTTAATTTTCAATTATTTCTATAATTCTGTAATTTTTTTCTCTAAATTATAATTTTTAAAATTATTTTTTAACTGATTTACTAAATCTCTAATCATTTATTTCAAATTTAAATTGAGTAAAGACATTTTTAATGAATTTCAGATTTTTCAAATTATTTTTTTCAAATTTACAATTACTTTCGGCATTTTGTAAATAATATCCTACATTTTCAATTATTTATCTCAAATTTCAATTATTTTTATAAACTTATCATTATTTTTGCTATTTTTTAATTATTTCCTTTAATTTGATATAATATATTCTGTAATTGTTTTAAATTTTTTTTCTCAAATCTCGATTGTTTTTGTCAATTCTGAAATATTTTCTAAATTTTAAATTACTGTCTTCAATTTTCAATTATTTCTATAATTTTGCAATTTTTTTCTACAATTTATAATTTTTTCAATTATTTTAACTGATTTACTTAACTTTTAATTATTTATTTCAAATTTCAATTAATTGAAAAAATTGTTAATAAATTTTAGAATTTTCAAATTATTTTTTTCAAATTTACAATTTTCGGTATTTTGTAAATAATATCCTAAATTTTCAATTATTTATCTCAAATTTCAATTATTTTAAAAAATTAATCATTATTTTTGCTATTTTTCAATTATTTTCTTTAATTTGATATAACATATTCTGTAATTTTTTAAAATTATTATTTTTCTCAAATCTCGATTGTTTTCTTTAATTTTTAAATATTTTCTTAATTTTAAATCACAGCCTTTAATTTTCAATTATTTCTATAATTTTGCAATTGTTTTCTTCAAATTTTAATTTTTAAAATTGCTTACAGTTTGATTTATCTTCATTTATTAATCTTAAATTTTAATTCTTTGTTTTCAATGTTTAATTCGTTTTATAACCTTCTTATTAATGTCTTCGTTTTTAAATTAGCCTAATAATTTTTTAATAAGTTTCCTAAATTTTCAATTATTTTTCTCAATTCTCGATTGTTTTTATAAATTTTGCATTTTTTTTTTCACTTATTCTCATCATTTTTAAATTGATTTATTAAATTTTCAATTATCCATCTCAAATTTGAACTCTTTCTTTTAGTTTTGATTAGTTTTATAATCGTCTTTAAATGCTTTTAATTATGTTCATTATTTTTTAATTAATTATTTAAGTTTTCAATTTTTTTTTAATTTACCATTATTCTTATCTTTTTTCAATTATTTCTTAAGTTCTGCATTAATTTTCTATAATTTTGAATGATTATTTATCAGTTTTAAATTACTTTCCACTATTTGTAGTTATTCTCCTTTTTTTTATTAATTTGAAAATCCTGTAATTATATTTTTTTTATCGTACAACTTAATAAAATCTTAATAAACTTAATAAAACAATAAAATCGAGTTTCTACTGTATATAATTAATTTATCTTTATTTATAACGTTTTTAGAGTAGGTGCCCTAAAAGTTCCCTATTTTTGTATATTTTGTCCCCTATTTCCCCTAAAATATTCTTCATTGTCACTGTGAAGCCTGCAAATGTAAATTAATTTTTTTATTTAATATTCTTAGAAGATTTTAAATTAATTTTTCTTTTTTGGCCTAAACGGCATTTTTCATTGAAAAATTAATTAATTAATAATAGTAATTTAAACATTTAATAAAGATTAGAGAAAATATATTTTATTTTTAAGTCTTTATTAATTTTCGATTGTGTAATTTGTAATTTTTTTTTCTGTTTCAGGTGCATCGGCTGCAACATCGCTTTGTTCTATAACATGGGCCATATCAGGATATATAAAATTTAAGCTCGGTACTCATTGGAATCATCAAAAATCAAAATGGTCAGCTCTGATTGTTCAACTTTGTTGGCGGGGAGGTTTGCTAGCTTCAAGAATTACAGCTTTAGTTCTAGCTGCATTTTTTTTAGAAAGTTGGCTTTTTGTTTTTTCAGGTACTTTTATTTTTTAGGCACGATTTTTTAAATTAGTAAATGAAAATAATGTTTACAAAACATAAAAATCGGATAAATTGAAAAATAGTTGAGAATTTAAATTAACTAATAAAAAGTCGTATAGATAGGGAATTTTTAAAAAATTTCAATTACAAGTCTTATTAGTTTATTTATTCAATTTATTTTTTGTTGTTATTTTATTATTGAATAAATTTCCTTTCATTCAAGATAACGTATTTTTCTTTTGAAAAAAAATTATATATTTTATGAAAATTTGAAGTATTTATTTATTAATAAATAAATACTTCAATATAAATAAATACTTTTGTAAATTTTTACAAAAGCAACCATAAGTCTGATAATTTTGTGATTTTAAATGATGTAAAAAGTTTATTAAAGAACATATCTTTTTCTAAACACAGGTTATTAGTAAAAAAAAAAAACATTTGCTCTTTAGAGAGTTAAACGTTTTTTTTTAAATTTTTATTCTTTCCAAAGAAAAATGTCATTTATTGAGAAAAAAACGTTTATAAAATGTACATAATTATTTATTTACGCACATCTATAGGGAATCAATATTTTGTTTTACATTCTCTTATACATTTTCAAAAGTAATGTAATTGCGATTTTTTCAGAAATAAATTATCAACCACTTGACAGAAAAGAATTAAAAAAATACATTGCAACTACGATTGTATGTTTTAATACATTTAATAATTAAATACATTTTAATACATTTACGAAAAAAAAGGAATATTTCGAAAAAGTTCATTTTTAAAAAATTCGCTTCGGTGACGTAGATAATTTATTTCTGTAAAAAATAAGCAATCGTAAATCAAAATTACATCACTTAAAAATGTGTGTGAAGGCGATGTGAAAGAAAGTTTGATTTTCTAAACTGGTATATAAATACAGAGTTTCTAAGATTACACATTTTCTTTCTGAAAAAGACTTTTTATAAATGCAATTTAGAAAAAATATTTGATCCTCTAAAGAGCAATGCGATTTTTTGTTATGATGATGATATGTTTATGTTACTATAATTTTCAACAGTTTTCAATATACAATTATTCTCTTTAAATTTTAAAATGATTCTTTAATTTTTTTTATACTTTTTGTTCTATTGTCGATTATTCTCGACAGATTTAAAATTTTTCTTTCAATTGTCAATTCTTTTTCTCATTTCTCAATTATTTTCTTTAATATTTAATTCATTTAGTCATTCTGTAATTTTTCTTTTAATTATCAACTAATTTCTTAAAATTTCAATTTAATTCTTTAATCTTCAATTTTATTTCTTTAATTTTCCATTATTTTCTTTAATTCTCAATTATTTTCTTCAAGTTTCAATTGCATTCTTCGTTTTCCAATTATTTTATTCAAAATTTCAATACTTCTCGTGTTTTCTCAATTCTCAATTATTTTCTTGAAATTTCAATACAATTCTCAGGGTGTCTACTAACCGGGAAAACCGGGAAATAACCGGGAATTTAAATTGACCGGGAAAACCCGAAAATTAACCGGGAATTTTCCGTCAAACCGGGAATTTTTTTTCTGGGATAATAAATTCTTTTAAATTTTCAATTATTTTCTTTAATTTCCAATTATTTTCTACAATTCTCAATTATTTTCTTCCATTTTCTTTTTTATTTAATTCTGAAATATTTTCTACGATTTTCAATTATTTTAATCAATTTTCAATTATTTTCTTCAACTATAAATTATTTTTTTTAATTGGCAATTATTTGGTTCAATTTTCAACTATTTCCTTCAATTTTTAATTATTTAATTTAATATTCAATAATTCTCGATTTCTTTCAATTATCATTTATTTATTTCACATCTCAATAACTCCTTAATTTTTCAATTATTTTTTTCTATAATCAATAATTCTCGGCTTTTTTCAATATTTTTTTTCAATTATCAATTATGGTTTTGAAACTTCAATTTAATTCATCAATTATTATTCAACAATTTCCATAAAATCACATTTTCTTGAATTTCAAATTGTATTCTACAATTTTTAATTAATTTCTTCAAATTACAATTACATTCTTCATTTTATATTTTTTTTTTCAAATTCTATAATTCCTGGGTTGTTTAATTTATTTTTTCTTCAATTATCACTTATTTTCTTCTATTTTCATTCTCATTGTTCATTTCTTGAATTATTTTCTTTAATTCTCAAATATAATTTTCGACATTCAATTCCATTCTTTAATTTTAATTTTTTTTTTTTAATATTCAATAACTCTAGGCTTTTTACAATGATTTTTTTTAAATTCTCAATTATTTTCTTCAAATTCCAATTTTTTTCTTAAATTTCAATTATTTTCTTCAATTTCCAATTATTTTTTCATATTTCTTTCAGTTTCTCAATTTCTTTCAATTTTCAATTTCTTCTCAATTTTCTTCAATATTTAATAATTCTCAGCTTTTTTAAATTATGTTTTTCTTTCAATTTTTATTTAAATTGAAAAATTTTAAATTATTTTCATCCATTCGCAATTATTTTTTTTTTCAATTATCAGTTATTTATTTCATGTTTCAAAACCTCCTTCAATTTTCAATAATTTTCTTCTATTTTCAATTTAGTTGTTCATTTGTTGAATTTTTTTTTTCAATTCTCAATTAATTTCTTTAAATAACAATTCTATTCTTCAATTTTTAATGTTTACTTCAATATCAAAATAATTTCTGTCATTTTCCATTTTTTTTTAATTATAAATTATTTTCTTCTTTTTTCAATCCAATAGTTCAGTAATTTTCTTTAATTCTTCATTATTGTACTCGAATTTCAATTTTATTTCTCAATTTTCAATTGTTTTTTTTTTAATATTCAATAATTCTGTGTTTTTCTGATTTCAATATCATTATTTAATTTTCAATTTATTTCTTCAATTTTGAATTATTAACTTAAAATTTAAATTAATTTTTTTTATTTTCTATCTAGTTGAGCAATTTTCAATTATATTCTTTGAATTTAATAACCATTGTTCAATTTTTTCAATTATTGTTTAATTGTAGATTAATATTTACTTTTTTTTTTAATTTTGTTTTTTAATTGTCAAATATCTTGGTCATTGTTCAATTATTTCTTTCTATTATTAATTATTTCTTTTCATTATTAATTGTTTCTTTTAATTCTTAATTATTATTTTTTGTAAAGTTTAATATTTAATTCTTCAATTTTCAATTTTTTTCGTTGAATTTCAATTATTTGCTGCAATTATCAACTGTTATCTTCAATTTTTGTAGCCATTTGTAGGTCTATTTATACTTAAAATAAATTTTAAGATAACAAGAGAAAAAACCGGGAAAAATAGGAACAAAAACCGGGAAAAACCGGGAAATGACCGGGAATTTTGTGGGACGTAATTAGTAGACACCCTGAATTCTTCAATTTCCAATTAATTTCTTCAATTTTCATTTATTTTCTACAATTTTTTCCATAAATTTTCATCAGTTTTCAATTGACAATTTATTATTCTCCTTTAATTTTATGATTATATTTATTAATTTAAAACATTTTTTTCTTCGAATGCCGAATATTCTCAACATTTTGCGATTTTTTTTCAATTGTTAATTATTTTCGTCAATATTTACGGGAGGCACCAGTGAAATTTCAACATTTTATAAATTGCGTTGTTTAGAGATGCTCAATTTTTTCTAACCACATTTTTCGATTACTTTGATCAATTTTCAATTAATTCCTCAATATTCAATAATTCTCGGATATTTGCAATTATTTTTTTCACTTATATAAATTGTTTTAAAATTCTAATTCAATTATTCAACTCTCTTAAATTCTCTTCAATTCTGATTTATTTTCTTTAAATTTAAAGTATTTTCAATTTTCAATTATTTTTCTTAGTATTACAAAATTATCATGTTTTTTCTATTATTTTTTTCGATTATCATTAGATTTCATTAATTTTAAATACAATTCTTCAATTATTTTCTTTATATTTTGATTCCATTCTTCAATTTACAATTGTTTTCTTCTATATTAATTTATTCTCGTCTTTTTTCAATTTCGAAGTATTTATTTAAATTCCATTTCCATTATTCAATTTTTAAATGATTTCTTCAATTTTCAATTGTTTTTTTCAAATTTTTTTTTTTTTTCGATTTTCAATATAGTTGTTAAAAGTGCAATTATTGCCTACACTTATTCCTATAAATTTCTTAATTTTTCAATTTGCAATTATTTTCTGTAAATTTAATATTTCTTTAATTTTTACAATTATTTTTTTTAGTTGTCTATTAATCTAATCATTTTTCGAATTTTGTTTTCAATTGACAATTATTTTCGTAATTTTTAACATATTTTCTTAAAATTTCCAACTATTTCCTTCATTTATTAATTATTTTCCACAATTTTCAATTATTTCGTACAATTTTTTCAATTTTCAATTATTATTTTAAAATTTTATAATTATTCTTTGATTTTTTAAGTTATTTTTTTTAAGTTCTGTGTTAAATGTAGCCATTTTTTGAATTTTGTTTTCAGTTGTCAATTATTTTTGGCATTTGGTAATTTTATTGCTATTATCAATTATTTTTTCAAATTTCAATTTCATTCTTAAATTTTCAATTTATTTCTTCAATTTTTTATTATTATTTTTTATTTTTAATTCAGTTTCTCAGTTTGCAATTATTTCCAGTTATATTTAATGTTTAATTTTTTAAACGATTCTTTTCAATTGTGTAATTATGTAGCCATTTTTCGAATTTTGTTTTCAACTGTCAATTATTTCCGTCACTTCTCAGATCCTTCAGATCTTTGAATTTCATAATTTTCATTATTTGAATTTGCAAAAGTTTATAGTTTTAAATGACCAACAACAATGCAAAGTTAATGTTGCTAGTTTATTAATAAAATATAACTTTTATTTTCAGGTATTCACAGTTTAATCATGACAATCTGGATAACATTTCAAAATATTCCCTCACCAAAATTATGGGAGAAATATACATTCAACTATATCCTAGGACTTGTCTACTTCTTCGATATTTTTCTGGTAAACAGCGATTACCTTTGGTATCGGATCTGCTCTTACTACATTTTAATTATGTTTGAAAATGTAACTCTTTTAATTGTTTTTACCTTCTACATCCGGGAGACTCTCAACACAAATTTATTCGTGATCTCCTACATTTTGATACTGGGAGGCTCATTTTTTGGACTAGCGAGTATGTTTCTATATTATCGTAAATTTAACTACGATACTGTATTTAAAGAGAGTTTACAGCTCTCGAAACATGTTAATATTTTTAAAGATGACAAAAACATACAATCTGATACATTGAAGAGCAACAAGAACAAATCTCTAGTGTCTTTACCACTTTCTTCTGATATTTCTCCCGTAATTGCACTTTCCGAGGAAGTCACAGCAGACAAAAAATCTCTCTTAACTAACATAGAACAAAATACAGAATCCGTAGAAAGAGGAATTCTTAATTCCAGTTTTGCTCAGTCCGACGCACCCGAAGAAATTCCTCATGTAATAATTGAAACACTTGATTCACCCAATTCACTTAAGAAATACGAAGCAAAAATTGATGAAATTGTCGAAACTAAAAAGACAGATTCAAAAGCTCAACAGGAAGGTGTTGTCACAATTTCTAGAGAGAATAGTGATAAAAGAAGAGGAATTTGTTCACTGACTCAGCTTGTAACAGATGTAGATAACTATGTTGAAAAAACATTTTCCCTTTCATCTTATGAAGATAAAGATAAATTTAAAGGCTTTAAGGTTGTTCCGCTAGCTGTGGAAGATTCCAGTGATGATCTCTACGTTGTTCCGGAGAATATCAAAGGTAGACTAAGAATGAATACTCCAGTGATTTCTGAAGTGAATGAAGCCACTGATAGTGAAAAAACTTTAGAAAGTAATTCTCAGAAAGATGAGACAATGAGTCAAATCACCTCTATTCATGATTATGAAAATCTTTGTCCTTTGGGAGTAGCGCGACCACCTTGGTGTATTCGAAGTTGGCAAGGTTACACGGATATTGAGACTTATATTCATGATGACAGCATTATCAGAGACAGAAGAAGAGATACTTTAACTAGTACAGCGACAGCAACGACACTTAGTTCAGATTTTTCTGATGGGACTTATTCGAGCTCACCTTTCAAAAGAATAATGAAGAATTCTAGACAAGATGATTATTTGGATACGCTTGTTTACGATTTGGTAGACTGGGAATCGAATGTTTTTAATGAAGAAGACACAGCTTCTAAATTTCAGGGCAATGAGGACTCGAATTTATTTGCAGCTAAGCCAATTGTCATTGACGATAGAGGTGTGTAACAATTCTCTTTTATTGCACATGTTATATTTCGATTTTAAATCTAAATATAATTATTATATTTTATTATACTTATTACTAGCAAAATAAAACGCGCGCCAGCGCGCGATTAGTTTTTCATACCTTTTAGAAATTATAAAATACAATAAAAAATATAACAAATAGGTAAATAACATTTATCTAATACGAAGAAATAAATATTTTAAATAAAATATTTAAAAATCATTTAATATATAAATAAAATAAATATTTATTTAGAACAAAATTTATAATATTTTAGAATTAAAAATAATTGAAATTAAACAAAATAATTTCAAATTTTGCAAATTAATTGAAAAAAAATAAAAACAATTAAAAATTCGGGAAAGTAATTTAAACAATGATAAAAATGTTTTAAACATAAAGAAATTAATTTCAATTTGAGAAAAATACTTGAGAATCTTAAAAGTAAATTAAAACAAAATTGAATAATGAAAAATTAGAGAAAATAATTGAAAATTAAAAAAACGTGGTTAAAAATTGAGATAAATAAATTAAAACTAAAAGAAATAATTAAAATTTAGAAAAATAATTAAACAAATTACATAAAATATTTTAAATAAAGGAAAGTTAAGCAAAATTTGAGAAAAATACTTAAAACTTTCAGAAGTTCATTGAAATAAAAGAAAATAATTAAAAATTAGAGAAAATAAATGAAAAAAGATAAACATAATTGAAAATTGAACAGAACAAATTTTAATTAAAGAGAAATAAGTAAAAACTTTTTGGCAATTATGAAAAAGAACGAGAAAAAGAACGAAAGTAATTGAAAATTGAAGAAAATAATAAAAATAATGAAATAATTGAAAAGTCAGATAAATAGTTAAAAATATTTTGAATTATGAAACAAATGTAAAGAATTAAAATTTGAAGAAAATAAATTTTGGAAAATAATAGAAAAATGTTTTTAAATTTTATAACTTGCCGAAAATAATTAAAATATGATTGATTTAAATTATTTAAATGAATAAAAAAAAATAATTGAAATTTGAAAAAAAATACATGAAGATCTTAGAATTCAATGAAAAAAAAAAAATAACTAGAAATTGGAGAAAAGAATTGAAGAACTAAGCTAAAAGTAATTGGAATTTACGATAATTAATAAACAAATTTTGAAATTATGAAAACAAAGAAAAATAATTAAAAATTAAAGAAAACAATTGAAATTTTAGAAAAATTCTTAAAAATCTTAGAAAATAATTTTAGAAAATGAGAATAACTAAAAATTGGAAAAAAGACTGGAAGAATGCTAACAATAATTGAAATTTACCATAAATAATAAATTTTTTTAGAAATTATGAAAACAAAGAAAAATAATTAAAAATTGAAGAAAATAATTGAAATTTAAGAAAAATTCTTAAAAATCTTAGAAATTTATTTTATAAAATGAGGAAAACTAAAAATTGGAGAAAAGTCTGGAAGAAAGATAAAAATAATTGAAATTTATGATAATTAATAAAAAAAATTTGAAATTCTGATAACAAATTAAAATAATTTGAAATTGAAGAAAATGTTTGAATTTTCAGAAAAATTCTTAAAAATATTAGAAAATAATTTTAGAAAATGAGTATAATAACACTAGTTTAAAAAAAAAAAATTTTTATGTACATTCAATGTCACTATTTTTTTCTTATGTACTAAGCTTCTCGTTACTTAAAAATGACATTAAAAAATTTTTCTATGAATAGGTTTCCGAAATATGAATTTTTAAAATTTTTTTACGTTTTTTTCGGAGGTGACTTCACGTTTTAGGCCGTATCTCGAGTTACAGAAGTCCGATTGAGCTTTTCTAAGTGTCAAATTAAAGGTAATCAAATTCCAAACAATCGCTTTTAACATTATTTTTTAATCGGTTAAATATTTTAAGTGATATAGTCAAAAAAAAAATAGAAAATTTGAGTTTTTGGCCCAAAATCTGAAAAACAAATTCATTCTACCGCCATGCAAAAATAGAAAACGTCAAATTATGTCCAGTTTTAATTTTTTTACATATATGGCTCACTTTTAGGAAGAAAAAAATGTATGGATGAAAAAATCTATGGGTAATTATTGAAAATTTCTGGATAGGCATAAGTTGATTAAAATTTTCTTTTTTGACAAGTTGAATCAGATGCGCAGTGGTTCAATTTTTGGTGAATTTTGTTTGTTAATAGATGAAAAAGTTTGAAATTAGATATAGAAATGTGAAAAATAAATGATATTTGAATGAAAATTTTTATGGAGTTTTTGACAAAATTTTCTGAAGAGGCATAAGTTGATTAATATTTGCTTTTTTGACAAGTTGAATCAGATGCGCAGTGGTTCAATTTTTGTCAAAAACTCCAAAAAAATTTTCAGACAAATATTTTTTATTTTCTATATTTCTAAATCTAATTTCAAACTTTTTTATCTATTAACGAACAAAATTCAACAAAACTTAAACCACTGCGCATCTGATGCCACGTGTCAAAGAAGCAAATTTTAATCAATTTATGTCTCTTCAGAAATTTTTTTCAAAATCTCCAAAAAAATTTTCAGTCAAATATCATTTATTTTTCATATTTCTGTATCTAATTTGTAACTTTTTCATCTATTAACGAACAAAATTCAACAAAAATTGAACCTCTGCGCATCTGATTCAACTTGTCAAAAAAGCAGATTTTAATCAATTTATGCCTCTCCAGAAATTTTTGTCAAAAACTCCAAAAAATTTTTCAGTCAAATTTGAATTAGTAAAGCACTGAAAATTATTTGAAATCTGTGAAAAAAGTCCATTTTCTAATTAGATATTGTATTCATTAAATTAATCAACATAATCACTATAAAAGGAGGTAAAATACCGAAATGGCGTAAAACGAGAATTTCAGTACCCTGGCTTATAACTTCAATAATTACACATAGATTTTTTCATCCATACATTTTTTTCTTCCTAAAAGTGAGCCATATATGTAAAAAAATTAAAACTGGACATAATTTGACGTTTTCTATTTTTGCATGGCGGTAGAATGAATTTGTTTTTCAGATTTTGGGCCAAAAACTCAAATTTTCTATTTTTTTTTTGACTATATCACTTAAAATATTTAACCGATTAAAAAATAATGTTAAAAGCGATTGTTTGGAATTTGATTACCTTTAATTTGACACTTAGAAAAACTCAATCGGACTTCTGTAACTCGAGGATACGGCCTAAAACGTGAAGTCACCTCCGAAAAAAACGTAAAAAAATTTAAAAAATTCATATTTCGGAAACCTATCCATAGAAAAATAATAATTGAAAAATGGTAAAATTAATTAAAAATTGACAAAAATAATTGAAATATGCTGAAAATAATTTAAGATTAAGAGATAAAATTGAATTATGATGAAAATAATTTAAATATTATAAAAACTTGAAAACATTCAATAATATTTGAGAGAAATAACTGAAAAATAGAATATATGTTTAAAAAAAATAATTATTGTAAAAATTACTTAAAAATGTTTAATTAAAGAGAATAATTAAAAAATCGCAGAAATAATCGAAAATTGATGAAAATAATTGCAATATCGGATAAATAATTGAAAATTTTAAAAGTAATGCCAAAATAATGAATATAATTATAAATTGATGAAAATCAAGAAAAAATGCAGAATTTATTTTTAAGCAAAAGACAATAATTAAAAAATTGTTATATAATGGAAAATTGATGACAATAATCTAAATTTGAGATAACTGAAAATTTAGGAAATTAATTGCATGTGTTTATGTATATTTTAAACTTCTTCAAAAACCATAATAAATTTTTAAAGCATTTTTCGAAACTGTTTTTTTAAACAAATGACAATTAAAAACCAGTAAAACACGACACTAACGAAAAAGGTTACCTTATTCTTTCAATTCAAATTTCAAAATATTTCCTGATAAAGTGAGTCAAAATCAATAAAATAACAGGGAGTAAGAAAAACTTTACTTCAGACTTTAAAACGTGGACAGAAAAAATGAATAAATATAAAAAGTAACTAACTTCAGGAGTTTACGGAGATTATTATTATTTAATAATTAGTAATCCACAAAATTCTTTCATTCTGACCGCGCCTGAAGTTTTGCACTTAGATATTTTTTGCTTTATTTCAGATACTTTTTAAAAAATGCATTTAAATCGATTAAAATTGAAATTTATAATTATCTGTTTAAATAATTTTAATTTCATTAATAAATAAATTTATAATTTTGTCTACAATTTTCAACAGCTTTCAATATACAATTATTATCTTTAAATTTTATAACTATTCTTTAATTTTTTTCAATTATTTTGTTCTGTTGTTGATTACTCTCGACACTTTTCGAATATTTTTTTTTGGATTGTCAATTCTTTTCTTTAATATTTAATTATTTTAGTCATTTTGTAATTTTTCTTTGAATTATCAACTATTTTTTAAAATTCCAATTTAAATCTTTAATCCTCACTTTAATTTTTATCTTCAATTTATTTCTTTAATTTTTAATCATTTTGTTTCATTTTCGTTTTTTAATTATTTTATTCAAAATTCAATAATTCTCGCACTTTCACAATTATCAATTATTTTCTTGAAATTTCAATACAATTCTTCAATTTCCAATTGATTTCTTTAATTTTAATTTATTTTTTAAAATTTTTTCCATTATTTTCATCAGTTTTCATTTGCCAATTTATTATTTACCTTCAATTTTATGATTATTCATCAATTTAAAATTTTTTTTGTTCAAATGCCGATTATTCTTAACTTTTTGCGAATTTTTTTTTTCAATTGTTAATTATTTTTTTAATAGTCATTTATTTTCGTCAAAATTTAATTATTTCATCATATTGTAATATGTCATTTAATTATCAATTATTTTCTTGAAATTTCCATTCAATTCTTTAATTTTACATTTGTTTCTTCAACTTTTAATTATTTTCTTCAATTCTCAAGAATTTTCTTTAATTTTATATTATTTTTATCGATTTTTAATTAATTCCTTAATATTAATTAATCCTGCCTTTTCTCAATTATCAGTTATTTTATTTCAATACAGTTCTTCAATTTCCAATTGATTTCTTTCATTTTCATTTATTTTCTTCATAATTTTCCATAATAAATTGCCAGTTTCAATCAATTTTATGAATATTCAATAATTATAAAATGTTTTTTGTACGAATGCCAATTATTCTCACCATTTTTCGAATTTTTTTTTAATTGTTAATTTTCTTTAATTTTCAATTATTTTTATCGATTTTCAATTAATTTAAATATCAATTATTTTTTTCACTCATAAAAATTATTTTAAAATTTCAATTCAATTATTCAATTCTAGAACTATTCTCTTCAAATCTAAGTTATTTTCTTCATGTTGAAATTCCACTTTTCAATTTTCAATTTTTTTCTTTAATGTTAGGAAATTATCGCCTTTTTACTATTATCATTTTTGTTGATTATCTTTAAGTTTCTTTAATTTTAAATACAATTGTTCAATTACTTTCTTTAATTTTTAATTCTATTCTTTAATTTTTATATCCATTTTTCAGTTTTTAATTGTTTCCTTCTATATTTAATTAATTCTCGGCTTCTTTCAATTACTTTTTTTCAATTTTTAAATGTACCTATTCCATAAAATCCAATTCAGTTTTTCAATTTTCAATTTTTTTTTCATTTTTAATTATTTTCTTTGATTTTTAATCCAGGTGTTAAATGTGCAATTATTTCCAACAATTATTCCTATAATATTTTTAATTTTTAAATTTGCAATTATTAACTTTAAACTTAATATTTCCTGTTTAATTTTTACAATTTTTTTTTCAGTTGTCTATTTATCTTGTTATTTTTCGAAGTTTGTTTTCAATTGACTATTATGTACTTCATTTTTCACATATTTTCTTCAATTTTTCAATTATTTCCTTCAATGATTAAATATTTCCCACAGTTTTCAATTATTTCCTACAATGTTTTTAATTTTTAATTATGATCTTAAAATTTTATAATTAGTCTTCGATTTTTTAAATTATTTTTTGTTGTTGTGGATTAATCTAGCCATTTCTTGAATTTTGTTCTCAATTGTTAATTATTTTCGTCATTTTGTAATTTTTTTTTCAATTGTAAATTATTTTTTCAAATTTTAATTTAATTCTTAAATTTTCAGTTTTTTTCTTAAATGTTCCATTTATTTCTTCAATTTTTGTTATTTTCTTCAATAATTAAAAATTGAAGAAATAAATTAAAAATTAAAGAATTAAATGAAAATATCAAGAAAATAATTGATAATTAAAAAATAAAATTACAATATGACGAAAATAATTAACAATTGAAAAAAAACCGAAGAATGGTGAGAATAATTGGGATTAGAATTTTTTTTTAATTTAATAAATAATCATAAAATTGAAGGAGAAGAATAAATTGTCAATTAATAACTGATGAAAATTATTGATAAAATTGTAGAAATTGAAGAATTGTATTGAAATTTTAATATAATAATTGATAGAAAATTTACAAAATGACTAAAATAATTAAATATTAAAGACAATAATTTACAATCGAAAGAAAAAACTTTAATCTGTCGAGAATGTTCGATAACAGAACAAAATATCTGAAAAAATTAAAGAATAATTATAAAATTTGAAGAGAATAATTGTACATTGAAAACCGTTAAAAATAATAGCAACATAAACATTGAAAAACATTGAATTGTTTCTGGTCATTTACAACTATAAATTTTTGCAAGTACAAATAAGATAAATAATTTAATTAAATTTTTAATTCAAATAAATTTAATATTCTAGATAAATATAACTTTTATTCTATGCAAAATAAAACTGCTGCCGACTTCAAGAAATAAACAAATAAGTGAAAGTAAATACAAAATGTTTTAAAAGAGCACAAATTTTCCAATTTTATATTTAGAAAATAAAAAATAATAAGAAAAATAAATAAAAGGAGAAAATAGAAATTGTAACAATTCAAGTTTTAATTTTTCCAAATTTAAAATAGTTCCAAACTTCAAACAGTTTCAACGAAATGTTGACTCAAATGTATTTAAACTTCAATTAATTCAAATTTTAACATTAACAATTACCTATATAAAAACTTTTAATTATACAAAAAAATTTCCTTGTTTAAAGCTTGTGAAATTTATATTTACAAAAAAATTTAAATTGTCAAAAGTTTAAATGTTTAGTCATTAATAATCAGAATAATAAAAACGCAAGGATTGATTAAAATATAGATAATTTAAAGTCTAATAAGCAATAAAAATTTAGATGAATTCAAACTTCAATAAATTAAAACTTAAATATATATTGATTCTTAATTACTAATTTAGATTTTCATTAAAAATAATTATTTTAAAATTTTAATGATCTCAATTTCCAATTTACTAAATACCAATTAATTTAATCACAAGAACATTTCAAGTTAATTTATATTGATAGAATTAAAATTTAATTTACTAAAAATTTGAGTGTATGGAAATTTCAGTTCAATATTTTAGGGTAAACTATATTTTAATTAATTTATTTTCTGTCAATGCAGTTAAATTAACTCTTATGAAAGTAGACTCTAATTTTAATTTAAAGATACATTTTTTCAAACGTAACTGATTTAAAACAAAAAATATCTACAATTATTTTTTTCAGTTGTCTATTAATCTAGTCATTTTTCGAATTTCGTTTTCAATTCACTATTATGTACTTCATTTTTCACATATTTTCTTCAATTTTTCAATTATTTTCTACAATTTCTCAATTTTTAATTAGTACCCTAAAATTTTATAATTATTCTTTGATTTTTTAAATTATTTTTTTCGGTTGTGTACTAATCTAGCCATTTTTGAATTTTGTTTTCAATTGTCAATTATTTTCGTCATTTTGTAATTTTTTATTTCAATTGTAAATTATTTTTTCAAAATTTAATTTAATTCTTAAATTTTCAGTTTTTTTCTCAAATGTTCAATTTATTTCCTCAATTTTTATTATTTTCTTCAATTTCAATTATTTTTTTCGATTTTTAATCCAATTGTTCATTTTTTGCAACAGATATTCCTATAATTTTTCAACTATTTTGTTTAAATTTAATATTTATTGTTTAATTTTTTAAACCGAATTAAAATTTAGTCATTTTTCAGAAACACGAAGTTGAATATTCAGAAAAATAATTTCTTACATGCTTATGTATTCTTTCAGGTGGAATGCTGTCATTAGATACAATCTTTGAAGAGCATGAAGATCTGGCAAGCAGTTCAGAAAGTAGTTTTGATCCAAAACAAAAAACTACTGTCAGTTCACTTGTGGCTACAATTGACGAGATCAGGAAACAAGCTGCTGAAAATTCCCCTCGACATGTTTATCACAGAACTGAGAAGCAATATGAAGATCTAAGTCACTGCATTTTAATGAAAAACTCTCCTTTACATTCCAGAAATAATAGTAATAGTTGTACGGAAAATGCTTGGAATCTGCTGTTTATCAGGGACAATCCTTTGGATATTTCAAGCCTCTGCTCAAGAGTCTCGATGAGAAAGACTCCATTAATAAGTGCCATTTTATCAGATTCTCCCGTCCTTGAACCCAGGACGAAAACTGAGAAGTATGTGAAAGAAGATATTTGTTTGTTAGATGACAATAATATTTATGTTGAAATGAAAGCTCTCAAAGTCGAAAATTTCAGCAATTCATACAAGGAATTTAATGATTCTTTGTGCGATGTAATTAAAGATACAACAGAGCAAACTAAAAAAGAGCACATTCCAGAAAATGAGGGTACTATTTTAGAAATTCCCGTTGAAGTAAAAAACTTCTCAAACCAAGATAATTTGTGCGATTCTCCGTTAAAAATTACCACATCAAAAGTAGATTCAATTGAAAATTTGTCGCCTACATTGAACAGTCCACGTGTTGGCACTTCATTGTCAAATGAGAAACGAAGAAGATCCATTTGTCGTCCAAGGAGAAAATTTTCCTTGTTGAGAGAAAAATTCGAAGTAAAATCGAGACAGGTTTCAAATCAGTCGATTTTATCTGGTAATAAGAAAATTTTGAGAGATTTAAGCAGTCTAGATATTTACGAATCGGCGGTTACTTATGAGAAAGAAAATTTGCCAGATTGTAAAAATGTGGAGGAAAAAAGAGACCACATGGAAGACGTTAGGTGTAATTTAAAAGAGAGAAGGAGTTTATTTTTAAAGCAAGTACTGTCACCTCCTAAATTTCAGAATTGGAGTAGAAAAAAAGCATTTGGTCCAAGTGCTGAAATAATTCCTAAGGCTCTTTGAGAGTGATATACGATATTATTTACATTATGTAAAATGTAATGATCTCATGATATTTTGTACATTTAAGTCTATCATAGAGTATTTTTTTAATTTCGTGATTATAATTGTGCCTATACAGTAATAAGTTGTATCTGCAAAATGATAATGAATGTTGGAGATCTTGATAGAGTTTCAAATTAAGGATGTTCAACCCACTGACATAACCTCAAACTACAAAATGGTTTTTCGCATAAAATAAAAATATTATTAAAACTGATTTCACCGAATTTTGAACAATTCAGTTATACATTTAAAAAAAATTAGATTGATACGAAATTTGTTATGAAATAATAATTAAATTTATAATTTTGTGTTTTTTCTTTAAAGTTTGCGAACAATTGTAATTTTCATCCAATTTTGACAAATAATAGATTTTAATCCTGAAACGTTCTCTAAAAATCTATTCCTTGGATTTTGTTAATAATATATTGTTAAAGAATTATTAAACAAATAAAACTTATCTATTGGATATTTTTTAAATAAAAAAAAATGTTAACAAAATCCAACGAACAGACTTGTAGAGAATATTTCCAAGATTAAGATCAGATATTTGTTAAAATTGGATGAAAATTACAAACGTATCTTACAAAATTAGGTGAAATCAATTATTTTAATAATATTTTTATTTTATGTGAAAAACCATTTTTTAGTTTTAGGTTATGTCAATGGGTTGAACATCCTTAAATAGTGATTTTTAATATAGGTAAAAAATATAGTAATTTTTAATTATCTTTTTAAACTGTTAAAATCCACTTATTAGTATGAAGTTGAGACAAGGTATCCAATCTCCTTAATTCGAATTGGAATTTTTTAAAGTTGACACTCTGACTTAATTATACAGTGATAATTCTCAACTTTGCATTCAATGGATGTAAAATTAATACCTTTTAAAACTCAATCATATAGTTTTTAAAACAATTTCAATGTATATTTTTACGATTTTAAAAATATTTTTATCTTTCGACTTCTTCAAAATCAGATTGTGTCAACTTGGAAAATACAAAAATTGTTTAAATTCTACAGTATTATTTTAAGGATGTGACATGATCTATATTGCGTTTTATAAAATAGATTTTGCAGTTTTCTGCGTGTACATAGTTTTTTTACTTTTATAGAAATTTTTAAATACTTTTTTACTTTTCTTTTTTTTTTATAAGAAATATTTTATTTTAAAACTTTTTTTTATTTTTGGAGTGCAAGTATGGAAGAGAATAAAATATGACAGAAAAAAGAAATGATAAAAATAGTTGTGAGGTTTTATCTATTTTTTTCTTTTATTTCTAATTTTCTATGTTATGTTTCATTGTAAAACAGTTTCAAATCGTTACATTTGTTAACATGTGATTTTAGTCTTCCAGAGAAATATGTGTACATTTCTCAATCACTGCTTTTTACACAAAAGAATAAAAAGTTTGTATTAAAATTACTTGATTTTTATTTTTAAGTACTTTTCTACTGTGAGTAGATTAATTTTTGTGATTTTAAACCTGGTTTAAAAAAATCTACTCGTAGTAGGTTCGAATGCATAAAACACGCCTCTAGCAGAAATCCCAATAGTTTATAAATTAAATGAAATTAAAGCAAATTTAATTGAAAAATTAATTTATTTTCATAAGAATATTACAAATTTTAATTAAATACATAATATAAATAATAATTCACAAAATATAAAACATATTAAAATTCAATTTGTAAATTTAAAATTATTTACAAATAACGCAATTTCGTAAATTTCTTGTCAGAAATAATCAAATATAATAAGGCAGGTAATCGAAGAAATAAAAGCTCATTTGTATTTTGTACTTTATTTACTAATTCAGATATAAATATTCTCTAAATTTTCATTGTATTTTTCATATATACACAAAAAACTACATAAAAATGAAGTTTCGACACAATTTTTCTATTTAAACAGTTCTAAATTGCTTATTTATGCTTAAATAATGTAATTATTAGTTTAGGTCTAAGATTTATAGCAAACTTTTATGCGTAATTAAAATGAAAAACGTGTATAAGAATACAAAAGTTTGTTAAATATTGGAGAGAAATTGACAAATTATAATGAGTACTTGTTTCATGAATTTTAATCAATCATTATTTTATAATGATTTTATTTTAACTGTAAATGAGAAATTAAAAAAAAATAAATAAAAATTAAAAGTCGAAATTTCAATAAACTTCTATTTAAAATAAATAAAATATCCTTAAACGAAACAATAAATATTAATAAATTACAAAATTATTGTGAAGTTTTAGAAATTACATAAATTAATTCATCATTCTCCAATCTAATGGGAAAAAAGAAGATAATATCACAGGCTTTATATGTAGTCATAAATATTTAACACGTGATAAACAAATTTAAAAACTATACTTATTTCCAATTTCAACATAATATAAAAAAATAAGGATATAACAAAACTCATTAATTCACAAGAAAATAGAGCATCAAATATATGTTTCTAAACTCGCTATAGAAAAATATCTAAATTTAAAAGATTTTTTTTGAAATTTTCAAAAATCTTAAATAATCAATTCTTGAATTATTATTTAAAAATCATAAATTCTGTAAAAATTACCTAGTAATACTTTCCAAGTTATTTTTCATTGAAACACAAAGAAATGTGAGATGTTCAGTCCATCATATAGAGTTACTTTCAGAAGTAACGTAAAAACTCCTACATGTTGATATCATAGTGTAAAACTTGTAATCGCACAGATTCGATCAGATCGTTTCTTCATATGTCATACGATATATAATCACTTTTGTGTTTCTAATAACTAACCCTTTTCAGATAGGCGTACTTTGTTCGTTATTTCCATTATCTCCATACTTCATTATCCACTCGATATGACAAACCAGAGGCAAACTTCTCAAATTCTCGCAAATTCGATTCCTCAATGAAACTCTGTATAACTCGTGAGCAATTTGATTTAAAGACTTTTTCTTCGTTTCAGGAATGAACAAAAATACGTAAAATATAGTGGTCAAGCAGGTGAAACTGTAGAGTAAGTAGGCACCAGCCAGAGTAAGCATTTCTGTAAAAAGAAAGTAGAATGTGTAGGTACCTGGATTTGTGAAAAAATACGAAATTAAAATTCAGATAACAGGGTGTCCAGCGACCTTAAGGATGTTCAATCCATTGACATAACCTCAAACTAGAAAATGGTTTTTTAAATAAAAGAAAAATATTATTAAAATTAAGTTCATCCAATTTTAAAAGACACAGTTGTACATTTTTAAAAACAGAGTTGCCACAAAAACACGATTTGAAAATTCCATGATTTTTCCAGGTTTTCCAGACCATTTTCACAAAAACTTCAGGTCCAAATAAAATTATTTTAATAATTTAGAAACAAGAAAAATTAAGAAAATTATAGGAATAACTGAATATTGAAGAATGAAATTGAAATTTAAAGAGTATAATTAAAAATTGAAAAAAGTAATTAAAAAAGCAGAGAAATATGGAAGAAAACAATTGAGGGGCTGGATGCAATAAGGGGATACGCGAGACTTTCGTTGGCCCCGCGTACAGCGAGTCTCCGGCAGAAACGGGGGACTTAGAAATTTTCTATATCCCTTTATTGCATCCAGCCCCTCAATTGAAAACTGAAGAATGGAATTGAAATTTGAAGAAAATAATAAAAGAATAAAGAAATAAATTAAAAATTGAAGAATTAAATTCAAATTTGAAAAAAATTGATAATTAAAAGAAGGTGAGAATTATTGAATATTGAATAAAATAATGGAAAATTGAAGACTGCAATTTCAAATTGAAAATAATAATTGAGAAGTGAAGAAAATAATTAAAACTTTGAAGAATTAAATTAAAATTTTAGGAAAATGATTGACAAACGAAAAAAAATTAGAAAACTGTCGAGATAATCGACAACAGAAAAAAAGAATTTTAAAATTAAAGAATAATTATAAAATGTAAGAAAGATAATTGTACATTGAAAAAATTGTAGAAAATAATTGAAAATTGTGGAAAAAAAACTAATACTAATTGAAAAACGAGCAGAATACCTAAATGAAAAATTGAAGAAAATAGTTGAAAAATGACGAAAATAATAGACAATTGAAAACAAAATTCGAAAAAATTAAAGAATAATTATAAAATTTTAAGCGAATAATTGAAAAAATTGTGGGAAATAATTATAAATTGTAGAAGATAATTAATAATTGAAAGAAATAATTGAGAAATAACGAAAATAATAGTTGCAGTAAATATTAAAAATTAAAGAAATAAATTGAAGATTAAGGTATTAAATTTAAATTGTAAAAAAATAATTGATAATTAGAAGAAAAATTACTAAATGACCGAAATAATTAAATATTAAGAAAAATACTTGACAATTGAAAAAAAAGTAAAAAAAGTTCGAAAAGTTGAGTTTTGTCTCAAAAATTAAAATGAGCTATTATTTGTCAAAATTGGATAAAAATTAGAATATGTATTCACAAATTTTAAAGAAAAAACACAAAATGTTAATAAATTATTTTTTGATAACAAATTTGGACTCAACCTAATTTTGTTTAAAAAATGTATAACTCGGTCTTTCAAAATTGGGTGAAATAAATTTTAATAATATTTTTATTTAATGTGTTTTATGTGGAAAACCATTTTTTAGTTTGAGATTATGATAATGGGTTCAACACCCTTAAAAAAAACCTTAAATTCTCCATAAACTTTCTTTTCATTATGAAAAGCTTGAAATTAAAATTTTTAAATTTTAAGTTACTTTCAGAAATTTAAATTATATTTTTAAATATTTTTAATTATTTTTTCGATTTTAATCAATCTCTTCAATTTTCAATTATTACTTTCTTTAAAAATTACAAGAATATTCTTCGATTCTTTTATCAATTTGTTCCACATTCAATAATTTTTTTATTATTTCTTATTTAGCTTTCTTATTTTTAAATGATTTTCTTTATTTTTCAGTTAATTCCTTCAAATTGTAATTATTTTTTTGTAAATTTCCAGTATATTTTTCAACTTTTTCAGTTCTCGTCTTCTGTATTCATTTTTACATTTTTCAATTATAAAATTGTATTTTTTATTCTTAACCTATTTTATTAAATTTTTATTTCTTTACTTACAAAGTGTGTTTCTAAATTTTTCAAATATTTTTTTTTATTTTCAATTATGTTCTTCAATTTTTTTAATTATTTTCCTCAGTTATCAAATTTTTTTTTTAATCCTCAACAATATTGTTTACTTTTTCAATTTTTCTTGTCAATGTTCAGTAATTATATTCTTAAATTTTTTAGATTGCGTTCTTAAATTTTCAAATTTTATTATTTTTTTCCATTATTAAATTTTTTTCATTAAAGAATTATAGTCTTTAATTTTCTATTTTTTTACTATGTTCCAATTATTTTCATCAAATTGCAATGGTATTCTTCAATTTTGTAAATTAATTTTATTAATGCAGATTTATTTTTAGTGTCTTTTAATTACTGTCATCCTTTTCAAATATTTTCTCTTTTTAAATTAATTTCTTCAATTTCTAATTATCAATATAAATTTCAATTATCCATTTCAATATTTCAAATTATTGTTTTCCATATTCAATAACTCTTTTCATATTCCAATCTTAAAATTGTATTGTTTTTGTTTCAATTATTTTGATGAATTTATTCTTTTTTCCTTTTGCAAAAATGTTATTTTACAGAAATTGTTTTTACCAAGAGTAGACATCACAATTATTTTTTATTTATCTAATTCATTGGTTGAAATAACTTTCGCTTTACTATGATTTAATCTATTCTAATTTCTATTTTCACAATTTATTAAAAAACACGGTTAATTTTTTTTCTTTTACATAAAAATTCGGTTGAAAAGAAATTCTGTAAAATAAAATTTCTGTTGAATATGAATTCAGTGACCGACAAATTCTGGTAATTAATTTATTGTGAAAATCGAAATTAGAATAGATTAAATGTTAGTAAAACAAAAATTGTTTCAACCAATAAATTAGAAAAATAAAAAATAATGGAGATGCACTCATGCTAAAACAATTTCTGTAAAAAAACATTTTTGCAAAATGAAAATTAGAGCTAATGGATAAACAGTAGAATGAAAATTGGACTAGATATTAATTCTAGTAAATTAAAATTATGTCAATTGATGATTCAATGCAATAAGTTTAGATAAATTGTGGATTATGTCAAATGAGATCTGTGGAAGATTCATACGTTCAATAAATTTAATTTAAAAATAATATACTATTTTAACAAAAACTTACTGGTCACTTTAAAAATTGATTCAGAAACCAAAACATGAGAAATCCAGAGAACAATTACGAAAAACCCAATCGACCTTCCCCTAATTGTTGCTGGAAATACTTCACAAAGAATCAAAAGCGGAACTGGACCAATTCCAAGAGCATATGCTGATTCATAGACGAATAAAGTTATCACGGCGAGAATTTGAAGACCACCAGTTAAACCTTCCGAAGTAGTTTGGGGCTGAAATTAATTATTTAAAGCTACAACTTTTGGATTTGTAAGTATAGTTAATTAAGTCAAGTTAATTATTATTATATGTTTAAGAGTTTAATTCCCAGTTAATTAGCTATTTACCTCGCAGGTAGTTTTTATCTGCGTCCAAGGTTTGGGATTTGGAGCCGTGATTGCGAGAGGTGTTGGCAGCAATGGAAAAGGTGGCGGAAATCCAATTGGTATGTTATTATTTGAATTCATATTTTCAGTAACGTTTGGAGTAACCACATTTTTGCAAGGTTCGCGAATAAGATTCAAAGACTCATCTCCTCTGTCCATCGTAGCCAATAGAGACAATAAAGAAATTGTCGTCATGCAAATTGTGGCCGAAGTTATTAAAGCAGTGCGACGTCCACATCTTTCAACAACAGCCAAAGCTAAAGAAGTACTGAAGACTTTTATAATCTCGAGAGCTATAGAAGCTGCCACTTGCGCATCATCTGAAAAATAAATTTAAGTAAATTTTTTTTAAAATGTGATAAATTATATTTTATATGAATTTAATTATTTATTAGAGAAAAAATTATTACCAGGACACATTCCTAGAAGAGAAAAGAGCCTGGGAGCATAAGCCAGTACTTGTTGTCTTCCTGTACTTTGCCTGAGAATCAGCATTAAAGTCATGATGATGAACATTTTGAGAATGTAGCACCAAGCAGTGATGGATGCAGATAATTGATTGACGTGTTTAGGCATGCTGGAAAGTTTCTTTAGAAGTAGAAAAGATGGCGATCTTTGCAGGAAAATAATAATAGTGATGCATGTGATTAATGCTGGAACGGAAGTGAAGCCAATGATGAATCTCCACTGACACTCTGTGCCCTTGGTAGCTGCGGTAATAATGGCAAGAAGAAGTCCTGAAGCAGTTCCAATCTGATGTAATATTATGTTAGATCCTCGTTTCTTTTTATCAGAAACTTCGGCCATATAAATGCAATGGGACATTGCTGATATTGTTCCCGAAAAACCGCAGATTATTCTTGCAGCCAAAAATAAAATATAGTGATTTGCTAAAGCTGACAGTATTGAGCCGAATGCCAGAAATGTTAGAGACAGGATCATCGTGAAACGACGACCAAAAGTGTCTATTGAAAAGCCTAAAAAGAATAATTTATTAATTAGTGAGGAATTCTAGGAATATTTTAAAAAGTGGAATTTTGAGGGATCGTCAACTCCGATCTATTCTAGCATATATATTCAATATTATCGATTATTACCAATATTCCCAAATATTACGAAATATTCTTTAGTATTCCCAAATAATCTTCATACTTCTGATAAATTTTATAGTTTTTTTTGTCATTTTTTAAAATATTATAACAGTCTAGGGAGTACTATAAAATATTTTTACATTCATGAATTTTAATTTCGAGCAATTTTTTTGTTGTTGTATTTATAAACATCTCGTTTTTGTCGTTTATAAAATGGAGTCAAAATTTAAAAAGTTCGCAAAGTAAAAGAAAATTGAGAATTTGTAAACAAAATACAAAAAATGACTAGAGAATTACACAATTGAAAAAAAAAAATTTATACAATAAATATTAAATTCAAACAAAATAATTTAAAAATTGAGAAAATTATAGGAATAACTGTTGGAAATAATTGAAAATTGAAAGACTTGATTAAAAATCAAAGAAAATAATTGAAATTGAAGAAAATAATTGAAAATTGAAGAAAGTAATGAAAAAATGAAGAAATAAATTGAAAATTTAAAAATATTTAATAATTGCAAAAAAAAATAGAAAAACCAAGGCGAACATAATTAAATTTATTTTATTTATTTACTTATCAAAAAAAATAATTGACAATTGAAAATAAAATTCGAAAAATGGCTAAATTAATACACAACTACAAAATTTTTTAAAATAAAGCAATAAAAATTAAATTTCAAGAAAATATATGCAAAAAGAAAAATTAAAAAAATTATAGGCTGAATGATTGTTGAAAATAATTGTAAATTGAACAACTGGATTGAAAATAGAAAATAATTGAAAATGTAAGAAAACAATTAAAAATTTAAGAAAATAATTCAAAATTGAAGAATGGAATTGAAATTTGAAAAAAAAATTGAGAATTGCAGAAAATATTTGAATAATTGAATGTAAAATTAAAGAAACTTGTCAATAATCGAAAAAAAAATTAACCAAATACCAGAATTTAAAAATACAGAGTGTCTACCGAAACATGATTTTCAAATTCCCGGCAAATTCCCGGTTTTCCCGGATCTAAAATTACATTATTCCCGGATTTCTTTTATGTATGATTAATAGCTATAATATTAAAATAGTGAAAAAAATTAAGTGCGTAACATATAAGTTTTTAAGGTAAAATTGATCTTTGAAGAAAATAATTCCAAAATGACAAAAATAATAGAAATTTGAAGAAACAAAATGAAAGATGACAAAACTAATTAAAAATTAAGTAAATAATTAAAAATTTAAAGAAAAGACTTGGAAAATGACAAAAATAATTGAAAAATGGCAAACAAAATAAAAATTTGATGTCAATACACAATTAAAAAATTGGAGAAAAAAATTGACTATGAAAGAAAATACTTGAAAAATGATAAAAATAATTAAAATTAAAAAAAAAATTGAGAATTGACAAAAATAATTGAAAATTACAAAAATAATAAAAAAATGGAACAAGTAGTCGAGAAATGACAAAAATAATTGAACCTTGAAACAAAAATGAAAGATGATAAAACTAATTTAAAATTATGTAAAAAATTTATGATTTGAAAAAAAAGACGTAAAAAATGACATAAATAATTGAAAAATGGAGAAACAAAATAAAAATTAGAAATCAATAATTGAAAAATTGAAGATAAAAATTGACGTTTAAACAAAATAATTAAATAATGACAAAATAATTGCAAAATCCCAAAAAATTTGAAGAAAGTACTTGAAAAATGATAAAAATAATTAAAATTAAAAATAAAAAGCAATTGAGAAAAATAATTGAAAAAAAAATTAAATGTAAATTAAAGTAAGAAATTAAAGAATCCGTGACAATAATTTAAAGATATAAGAAAATAAGTTAAATTTGGAGAAAGTAATAAAAAAATGTCGGAAATATTGACAATAATTTAGAAATTACTAAATTAAGTGAACATTTTTAAAAAACAATTCAAAAATGACAAAAATAATTGAAAATAGGAAAAAATAGTCGAGAAATGACAAAAATAGTTGAAAATTGAAGAAAGTAAATTGAGAAATTACAAAAAATTGAAATTTGAAGATAATACATGAAAAATAACAAAAATGATAAAAATTGGAGATAAATAATTGAATAATGACATGAATGATTGATAACTGGTATAAATAATTAAAAGAATGTAAAATTGAAAAAAAAAATTGAAATATGAAAAAAAAATAATTGTTAATTGGTGTAAAGTATTTAAAAATTATTGATACATAATAATAAAATTATTGAAGAAAATTGCTGAAATTTGAAGAAAAAAATTGAAAACTGTGTAATAAATTGAGAAATTGATGACCATAAAAAAAAAAAGATTAAAAATAATTATTGAAATTTGATCAAAATAATTTTTAAATGTTAAAACTAATAGAAATATGCAGAAAATAATTAAAAAATGATAAAAATAATTTAAATTTGATGGAAAAATTGAAATATATAAAATGATATACATATAATTTTTTTTCCGGGCAATTTCCCGGGTTTTTCCCGGCCGAACTAAAATCCTGGCAAATTCCCGGTTTTCCCGGAATTTCCGGTGAGTAGACACCCTGAAAATATTAATGAAAATATTTATTTATTTATTCATGTGTTAACGGGCTTGAGGCCCTTTTGTACTTAGTACTTAACAATACACAAAACTAAACAACAATAAAATTTGTATGAAAAGTGTATAACACTTTTAAGTATGAGGCAAAGTATTAAACAATAGTAGAGTTATCCCTAATAAAAAATCCGGACGAAATCCGGATGAATTCCGGACGAATTCCAGACAAAATTCCGGACAAGTCCGGATTAATTCCGGATCTGGAATTAGTCTGAAAGTGTCCGATTTAACGTAGGTTTTTGGCACGGAATTTAGTCCGGTCTTATCCGAAATAAATCCGGCCGTATACAATCCGGATATAGTCCGGTACAGTCTGGAACAAATCTGGTCCGAAATGTTGTTTAAATCCGAAAGTAGTCCGGTACAGTCCGGAACAAATCTGGTCCGGAGCGTTGTTTAAATCCGAATGTAGTCCGGTACAGTCCGGAACAAATACGGTCCTAATCGTTGGTTAAATCCGGATGTAGTCCGGTAGAGTCCGAAACTAATCTGGTTAAACTTTTTTTGTAATCCGGATTTAGTCCGACTTCATCCGGAATTAGTCGGAAAAGCAAAAAAAAATTTTTTTTTAATTGTTTAAGTCATTTTTAAACAATGTTTGGAACTTAACATTACACAAATATTCATACATTTATTACAACGATTATATACAACAGTTATATTAAAGAAGAAAAATCGCACGCATGAGGGGAATCGAAAACGGGATGTTACGCACGCAACGCAGAACCTAAACCGACTGAGCTATACGAGCTCTGAGGTTCAACTTGTTAAATCAAACATACATGTAATCTGTGGATTAAACCCGGAAAGAGTCCGGTAAAGTACGGATATAATCCGTCACTAATTCTTAATTCCAAATAGAACCCGGAGTATGTACGAAAATAATCCGACATTCGTTTTACAATCCGGAAAGAGTCCGGTACAGTACGGATATAATCCGGCACACGTTTCAAATCCGGAAAGAGTCTGGTTTAGTATGAAAATAATACAGCAATCGCTTTCACATTCGGATAGCGTCTGGTTTAGTATGAAAATAATCCAGCATTCTTTTTATAATTCTAAAAGAGTACGGCAAAGTACGGACATAATCGGGCACTCGTTTTTAAATCCGGATAGAGTTCACTTTATTACACGGTAACAAGGGAGATATAGAAAATACAGTAGGACCCACGTATATCGGACCCTATATATCGGATTCCCGCTTATACCAGATATTTTTGCCGGTCCCTTGAATTTAAATATAATGAATTTTTACCCGAATAAATAGAATTCCTGCTTATATCGAAAAAAATTCTCAGACCCTTGGAATCCGATATGTGAGGGTTTTACTGCAAATAAAAAATGGATTCGGAATCTATTTATAGCTCAAGTGTGAAATCCTTTTTTAGACCGGTCAAGTTCGGCAACTATCCGGCACAAACTTTACAATCCATTTTAATTCGGGTTTTATCTGGAATTAGTCCGACAATTCATTTATATATTATTTTTAGTTAAAGTGAAGTCCGTTTTTAGTCCGGTCACGTCCAGAAACTGTCAGGTACAAATTTCACAATCCGCTTTAAGTCTGGTTTAGTCTGGAATTTATCCGGTACTTAATTCCGAATTTATTTATAGTCTAACTAAAATCCGTTTTTCGTCCGTTCACATCCGAAAATTGTACGGCAGTCAATTCCGAAATTATTAATGGTCAAACTGAAATCCGTTTTTTGTAATCTGTTTTTTTTTTGTCCAAATGTTACTTTTATTTATTATCACTTTCATTACAACGACACATCACGACATGGCTAAACGACCTCAAGAAAAAATTCTTTTAAAAAATGTGTTTCCTATTTTCTTAATAAATCGTACTATAATCTAGATTTAAAAACATGTGACGGATAAAAACAGTATTTGTCTGGCTTCTCCGGATCGCAAAAAGAATGCAGGAATATTTTTGCCCTAAACAGGACTCTTTCTGGATTTAAAAACGAGTACTGGATTATACCCAAACTTCACCAGACTCCTTGCCATTCACTTGACTCTTTCTGGATTGTAAAAGATATGCCAGACTTTTTCCGTATTCCGGTAAAAAGGGCGAAATAAAAAATAGTTAAAAAGATGGAGATGTTCTTAGAAAATGCAGCGAGCCAATTTAACTGACGAAAATTCAGAATCTTTTGAAGCGAAAGTAAAAGAAAATCATTCAGAAATTGAATTATTTTTAATGCAACTATTTTCCGACTTCCTATAATTAAAAGAAATAAAATTTTCTATTTTTCTAAGATCCATTGAAAATCTTTTTAGATGTCACCATCCAATAAACAATAGCGAATTATAAAAACATTTCAGATTCCTAATTTCCTTTAATTAGCTCAATTCGCTACTAACAGAAAATGAATGCTTTTGCAGATATTTTACTCCTTTCAGACGGGATTAAAAAACAGAAAAGTCGCATATAAAATATAATTGAATGTTCCGCATGTTCTAAGAAAATTTCCAAATCAATGAATCTCCAAAATCACCGGAATCCGGAGGTGAGCGAACGGGGAAGGGAAAATAGGATGACTATAAATAATTTCGGAATTGACAGCCGAACTAATTACAGATATAACCAGACTTAAAACAGATTTAAAATTTATTCCGGACTGCCGGATAAATTGCCGGATATGAACGGACTAGAATCGGATTTCACTTAGACCATAAATAATTTCGGAATTGACTGCCGGACTAATTCCAGATAAAACTAGACTTAAAGCAGATTGTGAATTTTGTGCCAGACAGTTGCCGGACTTGACCAGACTTAAAACGGACTTAACATTCACTAAAATTAATTTCTAAATGGACTGCCGGACTAATTCCAGATAAATCCAGATTTAAAACGGATTGTGATTTTTATGCCAGAGAGTTTCCGGACGTGTCCGTACTAAAAACGGAGTTCTCTCTAACTAAAAATAATTTCTGAATCGACTGCCGGACTAATTCCAGTTAAAACCAGACTTAAAACGGATTTAAAATTTATGCCGGACAACTGCCGGATGTGACCGGACTAGAATCGGATTTCACTTAGACCATAAATAATTTCGGAATTGACTGCCGGACTAATTCCAGATAAAACCAGACTTAAAACGGATTTAAAATGTATGCCGGACAACTGCCGGATGTGACCGGACTAGAATCAGATTTCTCTTAGACCATAAATAATTTCGGAATTGACTGCCGGACTAATTCCAGATAAAACCAGACATAAAGTGGATTTAAAATTTATGCCGGACAACTGCCAGATGTGAACGGACTAGAATCGGATTTCACTTAGACCATAAATAATTTCGGAATTGACTGCCGGACTAATTCCAAATAAAACCAGACTTAAAACGGATTTAAAATTTATGCGGGACAAGTGCCGGATGTAAACGGACTAGAATCAGATTTTACTTAGACTATAAATAACTTCGGAATTGACTGCTGGACTAATTCCAGATACAACCAGACTAAAAACGGATTTAAATTTTATGCCGGACAACTGCCAGATGTGAACGGACTAGAATCGGATTTCACTTAGACCATAAATAATTTCGGAATTGACTGCCGGACTAATTCCAAATAAAACCAGACTAAAAACGGATTTAAATTTTATGCCGGACAACTGCCAGATGTGAACGGACTAGAATCGGATTTCACTAAGACTATACATATAATTTTAGAATTGACTGCTGGACTAATTCCAGATTATATTTCGTCCTCGCTCTTCTACATTACTTTTGTAGTTTAGTCATATTTACTAGGCAAATCACACGAATTTAGAGTCCATAAGAAACGACGTTTGCCCCCTCTATAGTGCATTCTGTCGTGGGTCCACAGCTTCATTATTTTTTCGTGTGCGCGAGGCGATACACGTCTTTTTTATTAGAGTCCGATTCAATTCTTGTGTGTAAGTGATTAATTGTGTTACGAAAATGAGTAAAGCAAAAAAGAGTTCCACTGATAAGGAGAGGAAAAATTGAATAAATTATTGAAAAAACTGTATAAAAAAGTGAAAAAGATTAGAGGAAAAGAAAATGACGATTCGTCATCTGTGAATAGTGAAAATTCAGTTGAATCATTAATTAACTGAACAAAATCTTGGAGAAGATTCATCAATAAACAATGAAGAAACAATGGATGAAGATTGGATTAATATTGTAAGTAATTTCATTAAAATTAAATTATATACTGACCGAATATATATTATCGGAGGAATATATATATATATAATTTAATAAAATAGTACTGGCAGTTTGATAAAATAATTAAATACATTTTTGGTGACATTCTTCTGAAACATTTTAATAATAACAAAAGAGCGAGCTTACCACGTGGTAAGACGAGGAAACAAGTGTTGTCCGTGCTTGCGCTTAGCAAGACAAGGATAAACGTTGTCGTCCGTGCTCTCTTAGTGGAGAGACAAGGACAAGCTTCTTCTACTCAGCGCTTACTTCTTGGTAAGACTGGGATAGACAACCACTCACAGTCCCCTTTTAAAATCTGGAGTACTTAAAATTTTACGTTCTCAGAATTCCATTCCACATGTAGATGTTTATATACATTTTAGTCTTGGCGCTGTTCTTATCGGACAGTCATAACAGATCTAACAATTCTTCTTAGAAAATTTTTAAGTTATCTTTGTTTGTTTCAATGACAAAATATGATAATAACAATTAAATAAACTTTATTACATAAATTTTATTAAATATTACTGAATTACATATAACAGGTTGGAGAAGACCCAACAGAAAATTCAGCAATCCAAATGGACATAAAACCAGACCTTTTAAAAAGATGGAAATACTTTTGCTCTGAAGGAATTAAAAAAGAGGAATATGATTCCTTAATTAAAAAATATGAATGTTTCAAGGAGTTAGAAGCACCAAAACTAAATCCACAAATCTCTGCAACAATGAAAGACGTTGCGATTGTTAGAGAGTAAGTGTTGCAATTAATTATATTAATTGATAAAGTTAATAAAAATTACATATATTTATAATTAATAAATATAGGGTAAAAAATATAGTGATAAATATTATTATAATAATAAATATAAATCACTATAAAATAACTTCTCTCATTTCAGTAATCATATGCTTGAGATTCAAACATTGGCCAGTACTGCGCTTTCGGTTGTAGGATCTTTGATTACATCGATCTATCAAAATAAAGATGAAGGATTAGATTTAGCTGGTGTTCTTACAAGTCTTTGTGATACTGGAAAATTTTTATCAGCTATTGTACATAAACAGTCCAATTCTAGAAAAGCATTCATTGAGCCTGGGTTAACAAAAGAGACAAAAGCTATTCTTAAAGATATTAAAGTCGATGAATTTTTATATGGTAAAGAATTAGGAGAAAAAATTAAAGAAGCCAAAGCAATTAATAAATTGGGAGAAAATTTAAAAGTTCAACCAGCTAAATCTAATCCACAAGCTCCAAAAAAGTTCCCTTTAAACGGCAGAACCCCGTTCCCGCGTCGTCCTCACATGAACAACACGGGGTATATGAATTTCGGAGGACGTCAGAGACAAAGGGTACCTTTCAAAAACAAGCAACAATTTGTGAATCACAGATATCAAAACCCTCAACGTCCAAAAGTCCCACCTCCGAAACAAGACAAGAAAGAGTAAATGACAATGTAAGTGTAGCGGGAAGGTTAAAACAATTTATTAAAAAATGGCGACAGATCACCGATGATAAATTTGTATTACACTGCATTGAAGGATATAAGATTCCTGTTAATAACAATAATTTACCAATTAACAATTTTGAAACTTTTATACAACCTTCAGATAATTTTCAACATATCAAAAATGCTATAGAATCATTGCTTGCAAAAGGGGCAATAACAACCTATAACGAATGTGAAGATCAATTCTTATCTTCATATTTCTTACTACCAAAGCCGAATGGTACATACCGATTTATTTTAAATTTAAAACGTTTCAATAAATATATTAATACATATCACTTCAAATTGGAAGATTTACGTACAGCTATTCAGCTAACGTTCCCTAATTACTTTTTAGCTTCAGTGGACTTAGAGGATGCCTATTATCTTATTCCCATTCATCCTGATAGTCGAAAATAACTTAGATTTCAATTTAACAATCAATTATATGCATTTACTTGTCTACCGTTCGGCTTATGCACTGCTCCTTATATTTTCACCAAGGTCATGAAAGAAGTTATCAGATTTTTGCGAAGTAAAGGATTTACATCGGTGATCTATTTAGATGATATCTTGTGCATCGGCAGAAATAGAGACACATGTTTTATGAACATAGAGGAAACTATTTCATTGTTAAAATCACTTGGATTTTTGATAAATTATAAAAAATCAAGCCTAATACCATCCAAACAATGTAAATTTCTTGGATTTATAATTGATACTGAGAAATATGCAGTGGAGTTACCCCAACAAAAACGTGAAAATATTTCCAATTTTATTGAAACATTTTTAAACAAATTAAACTGCTCTATAGCAGAATTTGCTCAACTAATTGGAAAATTAATTTCATGCTGCCCAGCAATTGAGTACTCTTGGTTATATACCAAGATTTTAGAAAAAGATAAACTCTTTTATCTTATTATCAATGACTATCAATATAACAAGACTATGCAGATTTCAAAGAAAGTAAAATCTGAACTTCAATGGTGGAAAAATAATATAAAAAATAGTGTTCATTACATTAAAAATAACGCCTATTCTATTACCATACATACAGACGCTTCGCTGACTGGTTGGGGGGCTACTGACGGTAAAAGACAAATTTTTGGGTTTTGGTCAAATAATGAATGTAAACATCACATTAATTATTTAGAATTACTGACAATTAAAATTGCATTAATTAATTTAGCTTCTGACATTAATGAATCTCAAATTTTAATTCGAGTAGATAACACCACTGCATTATCTTACCTTAACAAAATGGGAGGTATTAGACTTAATAAATATAATTCTTTAACAAGGGGAATTTGGCAGTGGGCTGATTCTAAGAGAAATATTTTATTTGCATCCTATATACCTTCTGAGAATAATGTTGTAGCAGACAAATTATCGCGAATAAAAAACAACGATACTGAGTGGGAATTGAACGGAATAATTTTTAATGAAATATGCTCATACTTTGGTCAACCCGATATTGATTTATTTGCCTCTTTTAACAATGCAAAATGTAAAACATTTGTCTCATGGAAACCAGAAATAGAAGCCCTTTTTATCGATGCCTTCACAATAAAATGGTCAGAATTTTTCTTTTATGCATTTCCTCCATTCTCACTAATAACAAGAACTTTATCAAAGATAAAACATGAAAGAGCAGAAGGTATAATTGTTGCTCCCAAGTGGAAAAACCAGCCATGGTTTCCCTTGTTAGAGCAATTAACAGTGGGAATACCACTAACTTTTAAACCTAATTCAAAAATGTTGCTGTCCCCTTGTAGGACAATAATTCATCCGCAAGCAGACAACCTGATTTTAATTGCGATCAAAGTATCAGGCAGGCGTTTATAAGGAAAGAAATACCACAAGAATCATTAGATATAATATTAGCATCATTAAGTACAAATACAATTAAACAATACGGCTGTGCTCTTCGGCAGTGGAAAGATTTTGTATCCAAAGAGAATATAGACTTTTTCGATGTTACTGTTAACTCGGTCTTAAAGTTTTTAACTTATCGCTTTAAATTAGGAGCGTCATATGGGACGCTTAACTCTTGCAGAAGCGCAATTTCTTTAATTTCAAAAGAAAAAGTAGGAGATGACCCAATTATATCTAGATTTATGAGAGGTATTTTTAAGCTAAAACCTGCTAGACCTAAATATTTTTTCACATGGGATGTATCTCTTGCCCTGAATTATTTGGAAAACATTGACGAGTCAAGTTTAGAGAACTTAACATATAAGACTGTTTTGCTTCTAGCATTAAGTACAGCTCATAGAGCTCAGACTTTATCCAATATAAAAATTAGTAATATAAGGCAAGTTAAAGATGGAATAGAAATTAAGATTCCGGAGTTGATAAAGACGTCTGGTCCAGGCAGGTACCAACCGATTTTACAACTACCCTTTTTTGTTAACAAAGAAAAATTATGCGTTGCCTCGACATTATTATTATATATTAATAGTACTAAGTTAATTAGAAATAATGTAGATCATTTATTTCTCTCCGTTAAACGACCAATACATGCAGTTTCTTCACAAACTATAAGTAGATGGGTAAAAATTGTATTACAAAGAAGTGGAGTAGATACTTCTATGTTTACCAGTCACTCCACTAGACATGCTGCTACATCAGCGGCATTTAATAAAGGTATAGATTTTGATACAATTCGAAGAACTGCAGGGTGGTCAGAACGCTCAAATGTATTTGCAGTATTTTATAAAAGACCGATCATAAGAGACGGTTTTGATTTTTCAAGAGCTGTGTTAGAATAAAAGACTTTCAAAGTTATATATATGTTAAAAGATAATTACTCTAAACAACTACAAAAGTAATGTAGAAGAGCGAGGACGAAATATAATTAATAAATCAAACGAACTTACCTGAAGTGAAGTTCGATTTTAATTATATGAAGTCCTCGCTCGAATACATTACTTTTGTAGTTTAGTCATATTTACTAGGCAAATCACACGAATTTAGAGTCCATAAGAAACGACGTTTGCCCCCTCTATAGTGCATTCTGTCGTGGGTCCACAGCTTCATAATTTAGAGTATTAAAAGAAGAGTTTTGGAAAAAGGGATGGGACCGTTAACAAATTTAAAATTTGATTAATTAGTGGGAGGGATATAATGTATTCGAGCGAGGACTTCATATAATTAAAATCGAACTTCACTTCAGGTAAGTTCGTTTGATTTATTAATAAAACCAGACTTAAACGGATTTAAAATTTATGCCGGATAACTGCCAGATGTGAATAGACTAGAATCGGATTTCACTTAGACTATAAATAATTTCGGAATTTATTTCCGGACTAATTCCAGATAAAATCAGACTTAAAACGGATTTAAAATTTATGCCGGACAACTGCCGGATGTAAACAGGCTAGAATCAGATTTTACTTAGACTATAAATAATTTCGGAATTGACTGCTGGAGTAATTCCAGATAAAACCAGACTTAAAACGAATTTTTAATTTGGTCGGGTTAACTTTCGGATGTGAACTGACGACAAACGGGTTTCACTCAGACTATAAATAATTTTATACATGACTCCCGGTCTAATTCCAGGTAAAACCAGACTTAAAACGGATTTAAAATTTATGCCTGACAACTTCCGGATGTTAACGGACTAGAATCTGATTTCACTTAGGCTATAAATAATTTCGGAATTGACTCCCGGACTAATTCCAGATAAAACCAAACTTAAAGCAGATTGTGAATTTTGTGCCGGACAGTTGCCGGACTTGACCAGTCTTAAAACGGTCTTATCTTTTACTAACATTAATTTCTAAATGGACTGCCGGACTAATTCCAGATAAATCCAGACTTAAAACGGATTGTGATTTTTGTGCCAGACAGTTTCCGGACGTGTCCGTACTAAAAACGGACTTCTCTCTAACTAAAAATAATTTCTGAATCGAATGCCGGACTAATTCCAGTTAAAACCAGACTTAAAGCGGATTTTAAATTTTGTGTCGGACAGTTTCCGGACGTGACCGTACGAAAAACGGACTTCACTTTGATTATAAATAATTTCGAAATCAATTGCCGGACAAGATTCGGACTATTCCGGATTAATTTCAGATCAAATTTTTTGTGTCAGACAAATTTCGGACTAATTCGGATCATTTCCGTACACATTTCGGATTAATTGCAGATAAGACCGGACTGTTTTGTCTGGAATTCGTCTGGAATTCGTACGGAATTAGTCCGGATTTTTTAGTAGGGATAACAGCGAATCTAAAAAAATATTGAATCTGATAGAATAGGAAAAAAAAAACATAAAATTTATGTCTTTATATTTTTGACATAAGCAATAGAAGAAAAATGTTTTCCTGGATAATAAAAATCTAAACTCCTTTGTTTGATCCAAAAATCCAAAGTTGAAGCCGAGATAATAATGTGAAGGTTTGAAACAGGAGATAAATTGTAGAATCCTGAGAATTTGATAAGAGGTAGATATGGCTCATATGTGTTAGTAGTGATCGTTGGAACTATTTAATATTAGGCTATGGTGGTACGAGGTAATTCCAGTCTCTCTTGATGATTTGAGGTTATCCTTTTATGTAAATAATACGAAGCCCGTTCTATGCTTCCAAAATACGATTTTTCATTTCTTGTCTAGCATGTCTATATTCTTACATTTGCAACGGAGTTTTGTTCCATGAAAAAGAAATATGTTTAGGGAAAATGTCTGGAAGAGCTGTTTGTTTTGATTTGATATTTTTAAAGGCCTTGATCGTATATGTTTGAGACTTGACTCATCCTTCAAAGAAACACGCAATGGACGTGGTCAAAGTGACATCTGTGTTCTGGGCCCGAGACGCTTAAGTGACAGAGTTTCAGGAATTGTAACTGGCGATAAGACTTTCAAAATATTTGAAACAAGATTAGAATAATGCGAAGAATTGTTTTCAATTGAAGATTCGTTGTCATCCTCAGGAACATTGAACAGAATAATATTAGATTTGCGGCTATTACGATCTTCAATTTCTTTTAAGCAATTAGAAAAAGTAAGATCTGAGAATTTTGCGATTTTGTTGTTTATAGTTTCAATGTCCTTTTTTATATCAACTACTTCAGTCTCCAATGTGCTCACTCGAACTAAAGCACCAGAGATAGAAGTTTCTATTCTGGTAACACGTTCGGAAATTTTATCCAAAAAATAAAATAAATAAAAATTGAAGAAAGTCATTTAAAATGTTAGAAAAATAATTGAATAAATATTTCAAAATGACGAAAATAATTGCCGATTGAAAAAAAATCGCGAACTTGAAAAAATAATCGACAAGAGAGAAGAATAACAAAAAAAAAATAAATTAAAGAACAACTCTAAAATTTTAAGAAAATAAATGAAAATTGAAAAAATTGTAGGAAATAATTGAAATAAATAATTGAAAAATAACGAGAACAATTACGAAATTGAAGAATATTTCTGAAAAATGACGAAAATATTTGCCAATTGAAAACAAAATTCAAAAAATAGCTAGTATAATAAACAATTTAAAAAAATAATTTTAAAAATTAAACAATAAACATTAAATTTAAACTAAATAATTGAAAAATTAGGAAAATTATAGGAATAATTGTATTGTAATAATGTAATTGAAATTTAAAAAATAGTTATAGAATTGAACATTAATGAATTGTTAATTTCAAACAATTTTTATGATTGTTAAACAAATTTAATAAATCAGAAATGTTTATTGAATATTGAAAAATTGCTTGAAAATTAAAAAAATATAATTGAATATTGAAGAAAATAATCTAAATTTGAATAATGGAATTGAAGAATGGAATTAAAATTTGTAGAGTATAATTGAACAACTGTATCTAAAATTAAAAAAATTTATTGATGTAGAGAAAAATAATTGATATAAGTCGAAAATTGCTTATTATTAAAGAAAATAATTGAAAATTTAAAAATGGAATTGAAATTTGAAGATAATAATGAGAAATTGAAGAAAATAGTTGTAGAAAATTGAAGAAAGAAAAAAATTAAAGAAAATTGTTGAAACGAAATTTTAAAACAATTTTTATGATTAAAAAAATTAATTGAAAAAAGCCAAGAATTTTTTTATTGAATAGTTAGTTGAAAATCTTGCAAATAATTGAAAATTGAAGAATGTGTTTGAAATTTGAAGAATATAATTAAAAATTGAAAAAGTTATTGATAAAATCCGAGAATTATTGATAGTAGAAGAAAAAGTTGAAAACTGAAGAATGGAATTAAATTTAACAAAAAAAAATGGGAATTGAAGGGAAAATTTCAACAATTGAATTTAATATTAAATAAACTCATTGATAATTGAAAAAAAAATTGACCAAAGGCGGAAATTTTTTAATATTAAAGTAATAATTGAAAATAAGAAAATAGAATGGAAATTTGAAGAAAGTAATTGAGAATTGAAGAAAATAGTTGTAAAATTGAACAATTGAATTGAAATTTTAAAACAATTTTTATGAGTGAAAAACCTAATTAAAAAGCATCCGAGAATTATTCAATATTGTGGAATTAATTGATAATTGATGAAAATAATTGAAAAAAAGGAAAATAATTAAAAATTGATGAAACTAATAAAAAATTGTAGAAATAAATTGAAAATTAAATAATTTAATTGAAGCTTTATGATAATAATTAATAATTGTAGGAAAAATTACAAAATTACGAAACTAATTAAATATTATGGAAAATAATTACCATTTGATAAAAAATTCGATAAATATCGAGATTAATGGGCATCAGAATGAAATAATTTTAAAGATTAAAGAACAACTATAAAATTGAGGAATAATAATAAATTATCAATTGAAAACTGTAGATATTAAAAAAAAAATTTATGAAATAAATCAAAATTGTAGAAATTAACTGGAAATTTTAAAAATGTATTGAAATTTCAAAAAATAATTAATAATTGAAAAGAGGAGAGAATTATTGAATATTGAATAAAATAATTAAAAATTGAAAATTAAGGAACATTACTGAGAATTGACGATAAAAATTAAAAATTAAAAACAATACATTTAAGATTAAAGAATTAAATTTAAATATTAAGAAAACAGGTAATTGATAATCGAAAGAAAGATTACAAAATGACGAAAATAATTGAATATTAAAGAAAATAATTGAGAAATGTGTAATATGATTCCTATTCAATATTTAGAATAATATAATGCTAACTCAAAGTTTCGTCTAAAATAATTAAAATTCAAAATTGCGTACAATAAATATTAAAATATCAAATAAACTATAATATTATTTTATGCTTTTTCATTTTTAGGAGTAAAAGAAATAAAATTTTTTTAATTCTTATCAATAATTTAATTAAAAATATCAACATTTTAGATAAATCTTAGTTAATTTAATTCTAGATTATTATAAGTATTTTGAATGTTTGACATTGAAAATATAATCTTTAGAACCTAATTCTTTATAAATAATAAACAAATATAAGTTTAATAATAAATTTTATTAATTATAAAAATTATATTTTAAATATTAAGCATTTAAAATACTTATAATAACCTAGAAGAATAATATTAAGATTTATCTAAATTGTTGATATTTTTAATCGAAAGATTTAGAAATTATAGTTAACTTGATTTTAAATTTATAAGTTTAAGATCTAATTTTTAAATTATTTGTTTATAAACTAGATTCCATACATTAAATTATTCATAATACAAAGGAAAAAGTCAATCATTTTTATATCTAAAGACAAAAAAGCAAGAATTAATATCATGATTAAATTAGCATTTAATTATTTATTGTACTTAAACATGATAATATCAAACATTTACAATGTTTATAATAATCTTGAATAATAATTTAATAAAAAGGCCAAAAGGAAGAAGAAGAAAATTTAATAATAATAAAGGTTTGTCTAAAATCTTAATATTTAAGGTTAAAATATTAAGAAATTAGTAAACTTTGTTTTTGATAAGGCAATTTTAAATTCCCGTCAAATTCCCGGATTTCCCGGATCTTTGAGCACAATTTTCCCGGATTTTTAAAAATGAAAATTATAGATTACAATTTTGAAATAATATTCTATAAAGTAGTTGAGTAGCTTTTTTAATGTTTTTATTACAGGGCTGACAAAAATCATGATTTTTTTTATTTAAATCGGACTGTTTTTTATTTAAATCCAAAATTTTTTTTTTAAATATTATCAGTATATAAAAGCTCAAAATGTTTACTTGTATCAGTTTATTTTTTAAACTGAGAACATAATTATAATAAGAAATAATGAAAAATAAAACATTTACTCTAAATCAAATAAATTATGTTAAATAAATGAGAAAATTTCAAAAAAATATCTTAAAATTCATATTATCTTAAAATTAAAACCATTAGGCAAGAGCAGCAAAAGAATAAAAAATTATAAAAAAAAAGAAGAACGTAAGAAGATAAGCAAACAGTCTATTTAAAAAAAATGGGAAAATTTTTTGAAACAAAAAATGTCATGAACATTATTAAAGAAATGAAGAAAAAATTAAGAAAACAACACAAGAATGAAAAAGTGGCATAAAAATATATAAAAAAGTAGAAACTCTTTTAAAAAAATTAAACTATTTACGGACATTTTTTAAAATTAAAATAAAAAATAAGGAGATAATGAAAAAAACTTTAAAATATATTACTAAAGAGAACAGAATTAAAAAAAAAAAAAAAAATTCTATGAAATAGAAGAACGATGCTAAAATGAGAATATTTAGTACACGATTAAATTTACATAATATAAAATAAAAGAATCAAAGTTTTCAAAAAAGTTGAAAATTGATAAATTTAAAAATAATAAATAATAATAATAAATGTTTCCAAAAATTCGTAATTATGAGATGAAAATTAAACAATGTAAAAGAAGAAAAAATGTTTCTAAGAAGTGGAAAAATGATGACAAAAATTAAAAAATTAATTAAAAAGCAAGAAAGAACAAAAAAATAGTGAAAAATTAAGAAAATTAAATAATTAGGAAGAAAATAGAGAAATGTTTTTTTTCCTTAATCTAACAAACTGTAAAAAAAAGGTAAAAAGTACAAAAAATAATAAAATTTGGTTAGAATCTACTAAAAATTAGAATTAATAAAATTTTAAATTAAATTAAATTTTTTAAATTAATTTAAAAATCTTTAAAAAAAAGTTTAGAGGAATTAAACCAAAAACTTTTTTATAATATTACACAAAATTTAAAAATTTTATGAAAGAATTAGTAAGTTTGCAAGAATTCTTGCAAAAAATAGACAAGATGTGAAAACAAATTGAATAAATTTATAAAAAAATGAGCGTATTTATTTTTAAAAATATGGAAATAATTATGAAAATCATCGAAATAAATAGTTTAGTGAATGTTATAATAACAAAATTGTGTAAAGTAATATTTAACTATTTGTATAAAAAATAAGAAAATTAATATAAATCCTAAAATGAAACGACAAATACAAAAAAAATATCAAAAGTAAAAGGAATAAAAAATTTTTAAATTTTGTAACAATAAAAAATTATAAGATAAAAATTAATCAGTTTCGAAAAAATGAAGCCTCTTAAAAATATTGTAAGAATTATTGTGAATATGAAAAATAATTAATATTATTTAATTACTTTGTATTAATTAATATGCATTTAGACTTGAATTAATTGAAATTTTCAAGTTTGAACAAATTGGAATATAAATTAATTTACTTTTGGAATTTATTTAAATTATAATGACTTAAAGATATAAAAATTTAATACTATTTTTTGCTATCTTCAAACCAAACATTTGTAATTCGTATGTATTTTGATTATCTGTACTAACCCAATTTTTTAAATTTCATAAAGATTAAAATATTAAAATTGAAATTTTTAAGATTTATCCATAAATTTGGGGTCAGAACAAAAATAAATATTTTAAACGAAACACTAAAATAAGTATTACATACTATTGAATGCAATTAAATCATGTAATAATTATTACATAATTTATCCGAGCTAAAAAGCTCTAGTTCGCGCCACCTTTTAAAATCTTTAAAGTAAACTATATTATATTTTGTCGAAATTTCCAAAAAATTCCCAGATTTCCCGGATCTGTTTACAAATTCCCGTCAAATTCCCGAATTTTTTCACGAAATATTAAATTCCCGGATTTCCCGGATCGATGGACACCCTGGATATTAAATTAAATTTAATCCAGTGAATGAATAATAAAAGTTTAAGAACTTAATTTCTCGTCATTTATTGTTTATAATGAGAAATATCATGCATTAAACTATTTATAACAGGAAAAGTTAAATTATTTTTACATCTAAAGACGACGAGTTTCACAATATCATAATTAAATTACCATTTTATTATTTATTCTATTAAAACTTAAATTTTAATTATATTAAAAACAACTTTAAGTTAGCATTATATTATTCTGAACATTGAATAGGAATCATTTATACGGACCACGAACTAGCTTCATATTGAACTGTGCTCCGAATTAGAATTATATATTTTTGACTGAACTAGCTTCATACTGAACTGTGCTCCGAGTTAGAATTATATATTTTTGACAATTGAATAAGCATTTTATCAACGGGAAGATTATATATAGATAATTATATATAGATAATATTTATAGATTCTCCTAAATATTAGCCAATAATATTCTCCGATTTTCAAGTATATTCTTATATTTTGCATTCTATTCCGAATATTCCCTATTCCTAAGTATTCCCACATATTCACAAGTATTCTCAAGTATTATTTTGAGAATATAAAAGCTGAGTTGACGATCTCTCGTGGAATTTTAATAAGAATCAAGGTAATTTAACATACCTCCAAATAAACCGCCAAAAAGGGCACCGACGAACCATACTATGAGAATTGTATTTTCTTGATGACAGCTAAGATTAAAATCATGTTTCATAAATGATGTTAAAGGTTTACCAATTCCCATGTCATATCCGAAAGCAAGACCAGATAATCCAGCCACCAGAGGAATTAAAATATTTTGATTTCCTGATGTAAGAGGTGTTAGATTTTTCAACTCCTTGGGAATTGGTTTCTTTACTTTTTTCGTTGGAAGACATTGATAATCTTCCTTTAAAACGGCAATAACTTCTTCGTCTGACATCTTCGTCCAGTTACGAACTTCATACTGAAGTTTAGTGATAGGTCTTCTTGTTTGGTCGGAACTGGATCGCCGACCAAACAACCGCATATTGATGCCTGAGAATAAAATTAATTATTTATTATCGAACAATAATGAATTTTATAATTGTCACTGAAGCAAAAAACAAATTATAGTTCAAAATTGCATGTAAAGTGAGAAACAAATAATTTTGTTACCTTTTTTTTTAATCCTAAGACGAAAGTATTTTTCGAATTATTTAATATTAGAAAAAACAATTCAGTTTGAATCTAACATTCAAAGTTTGGAGAAATTATAAATTATCCATTATACCAAGTGAATTTTGCAAACAACTGAGATCTCTATTCATGGAAGAAACAATATTTTGTAACAATGTTTTTTCTTGAAAATTAAGTGTTTTTAGAGAATTTCCTTTCTTGATATTTCTTCTCGTTTAAATAAATTAATTCACTTGATATTTTTTATATGATGTTATTTACACACTTGTCAACATTAGATATTCAAAATTAAATAACTTACAAAAGAGAAAGCGATAAAATTGTTTACGAAATTTGACAGGCCCTTCCCCTTACGTCAAAAGTCGATGAAAGTTCACCTAGAGATAATTCTGGGGTTTTGAAAAATCACTAAATTGGTAATTCTGTGAAAATTAGGATTTTTATGCTATTAAGATTGGTAAGCCTGCTTCATTTTAAAAAGTACCTGCAATTTTTTTCTCTTAATGCAATTTCCAAAATTTAATTATTCGGTTATTTTGTTTCATTTTATAATGATAATTTATTCCCTTTGGGATCAGGATCAACTTAAAATGTTGAAAAGAGTCTAATAAATCTGTGCAATTGATTAAAAGGTTAATTTAAAATTTATTATGTTTAGCATGTTTTTTTTTCAAATCTTAATAAATAACAAATTGTCCAGTAAAATAACATTTTTTTTTATCACAAAACAACTTAACTTTACGTTTGTCAAGACAATAAATACTAAATAATAATATTAATTGAAAAAATAATTCTAATGCAAGATGAGCATTGTACGCATGTGCGCGCAGTTGATTGTCAAATCTGTCAAAATAGTGAATAATTTTTTAGTTTTTTTCAAAATTACTACCTTGGCCTGAAGTACTAAATTTTGTGACGAAGACACTTTGATTATTTTTAATCACTGAATACTTTAAAATAACTTAGAATATATTATAATTTAATTGACATAATAATAATGATTTGAAATACACACTTTGAATAACACACTCTTTCTCCCTGAAAGATATTTTTTAAAATTATCATGTGCGTTAATAAATCCATAAACATATCATTTTCATTTTTAAGCTCATTTTATTTATTGTGATTCAATTATCTTATCTTAAATGCGGAAAACATTCTATTTTCACAAACATAACCTATATGTTGTGAGGCTCGAGAATACAGATTATTTATAATTGCTTCAGATTTTAAAAAATTGCCATAATTTTGATATAATAGAAGGAATTTAACAATGGCTCTTATAAATATAGAAGGCAATGACCCATGGTATGTATACAGTTTTTATAATAAAAACTCATTATTTAATATGTCATATCTTTTTTGATAAATCCAATCTTATCACGTTACAAGTTATCAAGTCTTTCAGTATTGATTTTCTTTTTAAAAATATCATTCTTTTATCATTTTTTCAGGCTCTCAGAGTATGATGCCTGTGAGAAACTATTTCGGGAGATAATGGAGCAATTAACCCTCAGAGATCGAGAGCCTCGAACTTCACAAACATTTATAAATTTATCAGCAAATATTCGTCTTCGTATGAGACAGTACACTGCTGAAGTTCAGCAGCTTAAAATGAAAGTTGAGGAAGCTTCCAAGCAAAGAAACATGTATCCTTTATTAATAGATTTTTTAAATTTCAAATTTTATTTATCTGAATCCTTGAATTTGAAAAAAAAATGTTTTTTAATGACCTGAATTTTAAAATAGATTTCCAGTAGACGCCCTGAAAATACAATTCAGGGCTCGAACTAGCTCCGTAAATCCCGTAAAAGTCCGTAAATTTACTTATGGTCCGTAAAAGTCCGTTTTTTTTAAAAAAAAAGGTCCGTAAAGTCCGTAATTTGTTTAGAAAAGTCCGCAAATTCCGTAAATTCTAAGATAAGAGGCCCTAAGTAGTGTAAAAACGGTTGAGTTTCAATTTTTCAATTCCTTTCTTCAATTTTTAATTATTTTATTTAATATTCAATAATACTCGCCTTTTTTCAATTATCAGTTGTTTTCTTGAAAATTTAATATGTTCTTCAAGTTCCAATTGATTTTTTCAATTTTCATTTATCTCCTAAAATTTTTCCTAGAATTTTCTTTAGTTCAGATTATCAATTAATAAATTCATAATTTGAAAAAAGTTTTTTCAAATATAATTATTTTCATCCACTTTTATAATTACTCTTTAATTTTTAAAATTACTTTGTTCTAATAACTATTATTCTTGACACATTTCGAATTTTTTTCAACTGTCAATTATTTTCGTCAATTTGTAATTTTTCCTTCAATTATCAATTATTATCTTAAAACTTCAATTTAATTCCTTTACATTTAAAAATTCTCTGATTTTTTCAATTATTTGTTTCACTCATAAACATTTTTAAATTTAAACTCAATTGTTCGATTCTAAAACTATCTCCTTCAATTCTCCATTATTTCCTTCAAATTTCAATTGCATTTTTCAATTTTCAATTTTTTTCTTTATTATTAAAAATTCTTGCCTTTTGTCCATTTGTTTTTTTTTATGATTATCAATAAGTTTCTATGACTATAATTCACATGTTCAATTAGTTTCTTCAATTCTGAATTTTTTTTCAAATTTCAATTCTATTTTTCAGTTTTTAATTATTTTCTGCTACATTTAATAAATCACGGCATTTATAAATTACTTTTTTGAATTTTCAATTAAATTATATAAATTTTAATTTCATTTTTCAACTTATAGTCATTTTTTTCATTTTTAAATGATTTTTTGAATTATAAAATTGTTTTAATTTAGCGATTTGTCGAAGTTTCTTATCAGTTGTCAATTATTTTCGTTATTTTTCAGATATTTTTTTCAATTCTTTAATTATTCTCGTCATAAACTGTTTCTTTCAATTATTATTCATTTTCCGCAACTTTCAATTAATTTCAACAATTTTTTCAATTTTCATTCATTCTCTTGAAGTTTTATAATTATTCTTTAACTTTTTAAATTATTTTGTTCTCTTGTTGATTATTCTTGACAGTTTTCGAATTTTTTTCATTTGTCTATTATTTTCTTTAATATTTGATAATTTTGTATTTTGTTATTTCCCTTTTAATTATCTATCTGTCTTCTTCAAAATTTGATTTAATTCTTTAATTTTCAATTATTTTTAAAAAATTTTAATAATTTTTCCAGTTTTTTTTTTGTTTATAATTTTTCTTTAATTCTCGGCTTTTTTCAATCATTTTTTTCAATTATAAAAATTGTTTTAAATTTAAATTCAGTTTTTTAATTCTACAACTATTTTCTTAAACTATTAAATATTTTCTTCAATTTTACATTTTTTATTCAAATTTTAATTTAATTTTTAACTTTTCAGTTGTTTAATTCAATTTGCAATTATTTTTTTCACTCATAAAAATTGTTTCAAAATTTTAATACAATTGTTTAATTCTACAACTATTTTCTTCAAATTTCATTTTTCAATTTTAAATTATTGTCTTTAATATTAAAAAAGTCTCGCCTTTTTTAAATTATTTTTTTTTTCGAGTATCGCAATAAATTTTTTTAATTTTAAAATCAGTTGTTTAATTATGTTATCTTATATTCAATAATTTTCTTCTTTTTTCAATTTTAAGTTTATTCTTTGAAATTCAATTCCTTTTTGCAATTTCTAATTATTTTCTTAATTTTTCAATTTTTTCCCCCTTTTTTTTGTAATTATTGCTTTCAATTTTCAATCTAGTTGTTCCATGTTTAATTATTTCCAACAATTGTTTATATAATTTTCATATTTTTAAAGTATTTTTTTCCAATTGTGAATTAATATATTTTCAACTATTTCTTGCAATTGTTATTTATTTTACCCAATTTTCAATTGTTTGCACTCTTTTTTCAATTATTCTCTAAAAATTTTATATTAATTCTTTAATTTTTTCAATTTTAATTTTTTTTCAGTCCTTTTGTAATTTTTTTTAAATTATTAATTATTTTTCCAATTTCAATTCAGTTGTTAAATTTTCAATTTATTTCTCGAAATTGTTATTATTTTCTTCAGTTTTCAATTTTTTTCTTTAATTTTCATTATTTTGTCGATTGTCAATTCAGTTTTTCAATTTGCAATTATTTCCAACAGTTTATTTTTTAATTTTCTTGTTTAATTTGAATATTTATTGTTCAATTATCTAAATTATTCTTTTTCAATTGTATAATTATCTAGACATTTTTCGAGTTTTGTTTTCAATTGTCAAATATTTTTGTTATTTTTCAGTTATTTTCTTAAATTTTGTAATTATTCTCCTAATTTTCATTATTTGAAGTTGCAAAAATTTATAGTTTTTAATAACAAATAACAATGCAAAGTTTCTGGCGCGCGTTAATGTTGCTAGTACTATAATAAGACTTATAGGTCTATTTAAATGCACAGAAAGCTTTTTTTTTTGTGCCTATGTTATAAGTATACCTACAATAATTGTTCTCTTATTTGCCTCAGACTCATTAATATTTTTCTATTTAATATTAATAAAATTGTCTATAATTTTCAAAGAAATAAATTATTTTAAACATAAAAAATACAATTTCTTTTACTTTTCTACTGTATTTTAATTCTATCACACTCAAAATAGTCTTTCGGGATACAAAATGTTTATTCGTAACTAGTCCGTAAAAGTCCATAATTTTGAATTTTTGGTCCGTAAAGTCCGTATTTTTAAGTACTTTTACCGGTTCGAGCCCTGTACAATTGTAAATTTTTAAAATTTTAATCCCGTACTATTAAAAACAAGCATTTTTTCAATTAGTATTGGCCTTAATATTCAAAGGATGATAGAACTGCAGAGGAAGCAGAACGTAGAACTAGACAAGTGGAGCAACTGCAAAGTAAAGAAATTCAACTTCAAAGATTATTCAATACTCGCACGAATGATTACACAATGTCGCGTAATGCTTTAATGGCTCCTAGTTCGTCAGCTTTTGCAGATAACGGAACCACCGGTTGGGGAATTGACGAAGACGATGACGATCGGCCACTAGATGTTCAAGTTTCAATAGAAGATATCAAAAGTCAAAAACAACGACTGATGGACGGTATATTAAAACTTAAAATTTCATTTCATTTTGTCGCTTTAGCAGGGCTGCCAATGACGCACTTTTTTTAAAATCGCTCACTATTACTCACTTAAAAAAAAAAAAAAAAAAACTTGTATTACTTTTACAGTAAAATGCCCTGTTCCAATTACATCGTCAATTTTTTAATTACAGTCTACAATTAATTTGGGGCATTCCATTTCAAACCGTTACTACTACAAATTCAAAGGAATTATAAATTATAAAATCTTAGTCCTTTTTTCACATAGATTTCAAGAAATTTTGAGGAGGGGGTCAAATCCATTATATTTCACCTAAAGTCATTGCGGCCTATTTTTAGAAAAATCTGATAATTCGTAATAATGATATTTAATATCCGTACAATTCATTTTTGGTGAATATTTTATAAAATAATTTGTATTTGCTTTGAAATTTTAATTTTTAAGTTGAGGTGCACTATAAAAAGATTATTTTGACAGCTGTGAAAACTCTTTTAAAAAGCACAGAAATAATTTAGATAGTGTAAATAATTTGATTTATATTTGTTCGAAATAGTTTAATTTACTTATGTTAATTGATTGGTATGTAAAAAAGTCCAAAATAATAGATAAAAATAGATTTTTAAACTTACCTGTCAAATGTCAAAATTCACAATATTTTTATTATATTTTTCCAGAAATTTTGTAAATTTTAAAAAGATGTATTACTACTTAATATGAAGTACTTTCAATGTACTTTCATATGATGGGTAGACTTTTAATTTAATTATACAGAAATATGAAAAATGTTACCTTGAAAGTGAAACTTGCAAGGATTTTCGGTGATTTTGAACACTTGTAAATCCTCAGGTCCAAAATAAAAAAAATCCAATTTGGATCTGAATATTTGAGTTAGCTTCCAAAATCGAAATTTTAGAGGATTTATGGATGAAAATGATATAAAATATGTGTTTTTGAAAAATCTGCCATGAAGTTGAATTTACCTAAACTAGGTTCGTTATTTTTATTTTTTTTAATTTTTGATAAAAAATACAACCATTTATTTTTCTTATAATTTATTTTTTATTTGAATAATAACTTGGAAATTCATTTATTAGAATTTATTTATTTATTTATTTATACATATTTATAAAAAGAATTACTTTAAGTATATTTTATACTACACTAAGATAATAAATAATTATTCTTGTCTGAAAGTTTTTTTTAAAAATAATCGTATTTTCTTTCAAAATTTAAAAACTAAAGACAACCAATTTCGACTCTGGTTTAGGTAAATTCAACTTAATTTCATGTCAGTTTTTATAAAAACACATATTTTATATCATTTTTAATTTTAATCCATAAATCCTCTAAAATGTTCATAATAAATTGAAAGAAACTAGAAACTATTAAACCTTAGCTTTCTTTTCACATAGGCTTCAAGAAAATTTAAGGAGGGGTGTTTTGAGATATCAAGAGTTTTAGATTTTAAATAGGAATTTCTTTATGAAATAAAGAACATTTTTAAAAAATCTAAAGACCGATCGAAAGAGCATTAAATTCTCTTTTAAAATAGTGCATAAAATATCAGCAATAAATAATAATAATTAAGAATTAATAGTAATTTTTACTCAAATTAATTTGATTTAAAATAACTTTTTTTTAAAAAATGGTATGCTCCATTTAATTTCTACATCTCTTTTCAATTATTTTTGTCAACTTTAAAGAATTTTTGCGAGTTTGAATTTATTTTTTCAAATATGAATATTCTTTTCTTCAGTCTTTAAATTATTGTCATGAATATTTAAATTTATTACACAAGTTAAAAATGTGACCAATTTTTTTCATAGTTTTCTCTCATTTTCATTACACAAGTTGACATTTATTTTTGTCATTTTTAATTATTTTCTTAAATTTTCAATTATGTTCTTTATTCTTTAAATTATTAAACTACCAGAAATATTTAAATTTTCAACACAAGTTTGAATTTATTTTTGATATTTTTCAATTATTTTTTCCAATTTCAGTTACTTTTGTCATTATTTAAGTATTTTTGTCATTTCCCCATTATTTTCTTCATATTTCTATTATTTTTTCCATTTTTAGAATTGTTTTCTACAAATTTCAATTATGTGTTAAAAAATTTTTTTTATTGTCATGAATTTTTAAATTTTTACACCAGTTTTCAGTTATTTTCTTAAAATTTCAATTATTTTCTTCATTCTTTTTTTAATTTTTTACACCTTTTTAAATTATTTTCTACAAATTTAAATTATTTTTTTCATAGTTAAATTTTTTTGCAATTTTTGAATTATTCTCTGTAAATTTTAATTATTTTCTTCAAACTTCAGTTAATTTCTTCAACTATTCAATTATTTTCCTCAAACTTATAATTTTTTTTTTCAATTTTTCCATTATTGTCTATAAATTTTTAATTTTTTTAATTTTTAAATTTTAATTAAATTTAAAAAATTAAATTTATTTAAATTTTAATAAAATTCAAAAATTTTTTTAATTATTTATGCTATTATTCAATTAGTTCATTAACATTTCATTTGTTCGTCAATTTTTGAAGTATTGTCTTCAAATTTTTAATTTTTTACACCAGTTATCATTTATTTTTGTCATTTCTCAATTATTTTTTCAAATTACAATTACTTTTGTCATTATTTAAATATTTTTGAGATTTTTGAATTATTTTCTTTAAATGTCATTTTCCTCAATCTTTTTATTATTGTCATGAATTTATTAACTTATAGTCTACAAATATTTAATTTCTACACCTCTTTTTAATTATGTTTGTAATTTTTAAAGTACTTTTGTCAACTTTAAAGATTATTGACAATTTTAAAGAATGTTTGCGTTTTTAACGTTTTTAAATTTAATTTTTGTAAATATGAATTACACAAGTTTTCATTTATTTTTGTCATTTTTTAATTATTTTCTTCAAATTTCAATTACTTTCTTCAAACTTTAATTACTTTTTTAATATTTTAATTTTTTTTTGACATTTTGGAATTATTCTCTCCAAGTTTCAATTTTTTTCTTCAAACTTTAAGTTTGAACTATTTTCTTCAAACTTGTAATATTTTTCTCAATTTTTCTATTATTGTCTATAAATTTTAAATTTTTACAGAAGCTTTCAATTATTTATGTTATGTATTATTTAATTAGTTTCTTAACATTTCAATTGTTCCGTCAATTTTTTTTTCAAATATTGTCTTGAAATTTAAAATTGTTTACACTAGATATCAATTAATTTTGTTATTTTTCAATTATTTTTTTCAAATTACAATTACTTTTGTAGTTATTCAAATATTTTTGACAATTTGGAATTATTTTCTTTAAATTTTATTTTCCTCAATCTTTTTATTATTGCCATGAATTTAATAACTTTTACACCAGTTATCGATTATTATTTTTATGTCATTATTGAATTAGTTTCTTCACATTTTAATTATTTCGTCAATATCTAATTATTGTACTCAAAATTAAATTTTTTACACCAGTCTCAAATTCATTTTTTCCTAATTTTAATGTTATTTTTATCATTCTTCAATTATTTTCTTGTAATTTCAATTATTTTTACAAATTTTCAATTATTTTTTTCAAATTTCATTTATTTAGTTGCAATTTTTCAATTTTTGTCTTCATTTCTTGATTCTTAATAAATTTTTCAATTATTTTTGTCAATTTACAATTTTTTTCCATACTTGAATTATTTATGTCATTTTTCAATTATTTTCTTCATATTTGAATTATTTTTGCCATTTTCGAATTATTTTTTTCAAATTTGAATGGCTTTTCTGAATCTTTAAATTATTGTCATGAATTTAAAATTTTTTTAAACACGTTCATTGGGGAGCCCTGATTATATGATTAATTATTTTTTAATTAAACAATTAATTTTTTTACCTCAAATTAATATTTGTAATATCAAACTCATTATTGTTTACTCACTTTTTTCACTTAAAAACTCACTATTTACTCACTTTTTTTTTCACTATTTTCAATCTTCAAGTTCGCTGAAAACCCTGCTTTAGCTTAAATTTGGAAGATTAATGAATTCAACATCTTTTATTGATAAGTGTTTTTTTCTTTTCAGAACAAGAACAGGGATTAGAAGAATTATCTAAAGTAATTACAAGACAAAAACATATTGCGCAAGCGATTCACGGCGAGGTGAATCACCACAATGGTAATCAAATTAGTTTTTTTACGAAGATTGATAATTATTAAGAAATTTGCTAATTTGTTTTCTGATTACTGTTACAAGCGAATGTGTGATAATATTTTAGTTATATATATATATCGGTTGTACTTTACTTGGCCAAAGAATTTTCCAAATTTTTTTTATTTTTCTTTTTTATAATTAACAAATAATTTGCAAAAATTTGGTTATGGTAAGTAATGTGCTTTAATTTTAAATAGAAATAACAGAATATATTACTTGACAAGCTTCAGTTAATTTTAAAAAAATTATAATAAATACATTTACGGATAAAGAATTGTCAAATAATTTTTTAAATTGTTGTTTATTTCAGAAATAATTGATGACTTAGCAGATCATATGGACCGAACAGATGAGCGTTTAATCGAAGGCACGCGGACAGTGCAAAATATTAGTCAAAAGGATAAAACTTGCGCCTATTGGGTCGTAATAATCATACTTTTTATATCAATAATTGTTGTATCGTTTTGTTAATGTTGTACAGAAGTCTTATCTTAATTTATTTAATTTTACCTTCAAGGGCATGTTGCATTTCAGAAAATGATAAATATAATTGATTTTCGGTTAAAGAAAACAAGCTTATTTATAAACAATTTAAAAAGGAAATAAGTTTTTCTTACAAGGTTTTGAAGATATTTTGTCATTTTTAATTAAATTTACAAAAAGCATAATTGTTAAAAAAGCATAATTGTTTAAAAGCATTTGCATAGGTTTTAAAATATTTTTACGCATTGAGAAGACGTAAAAAATTTTATACCATGCCAAAGAATTATTAAATTATGTAATATTAATTGTATTTTTATGTAGTGCAGTATTTAATTATTGATGTAAGTTGTAAATTTTGCAGAAGGCATAATGTTATATATAATTGGATATTATTTTTTTATGAATATTTTCGTTTAGAATGTAAAAAATGCATCACTTCAAGTTAGTGATACTGATTTTGAAGATACTTTACATAAACTTTTAATAAATGCAAATAAGAAAAAAGTTTGAAAATTTTTTATTTTAAACTACTTCATGACAGGGTTTATAATACAACAAAACTTTAAGGATGCTTAATAACTATTCAATACTTATATTTACTTAAAATGTCTTTATTTCATTCTATAGAGAGAAGCAAAAAGTTATTACGAAATAATGATTATATATTTTTGAAAATGAAATTAATTTTTAACTATTTACAATCAATTTTTTAGCGTTAATATGGTACAGAAACATACAACTTATTCTTGAGTATGGGGATTCTACTACAATAATATAATAGATCTAAAGCTAAACTCAAAACTTAAGAATCGAAGCTTAAGAGCTTAAAAAATCTTAACTTACGTGTAAACAATTTATTTAACATATTTTACAAATGCGAGTTTTCGACTCCTTAAGAAATAATTCTTAAATTGTGAGTGACTTAGGTTTATTTGAAACAAAATAATTTTAACCAGCTATTTGTTTTTCAGAATTTACTTTTAACCCTAAATTTTTCATAAGCGCCTTAACACTGGGATCTCTTCCCCTAAATCTTCTAAATATTTCATTTGATGAGCAACTACCTCCTAGAGCGAGAAAAGTATCTCGATATCGGCGTCCGATTATTTTTTGTTGATCCTCATCACTTCCAGGAATTTCTTGAAATGCGCTAAATGCATCCGCACCAATCATTTGTGACCATAAATCGCTGCAAGTAAAATATTTGGTAATTTTTCAAATTCTTTTTAAGGATCATTAATTTCAAACAATTTCAAATCATTCCACCTACAAAAGGCGATAGCAAAAATGGCTATTTTTAAATAAAAATAATTTGATGAAAATTAAATAATTCATAATATTTCATGCACTATTCTAAAAGAGAATTTAATGCGCTTTTCATTAATCTTTAATTTTTTATAAATTTTTCTCAATTTCATAAAGAAATTGATATTTGAAATCAAAAACTCTTGATATCTTAAAACACCCCTCCGCAAATTTTCTTACAACCTATATGTGAAAAAAAGCTTAGGTTTTGTAGTTTCTAATTCCTTTAAAGTTATTATGAACATTTTAGAAAATTTTTGGATAAAAATAATATAAAATATGAGTTTTTGAAAAATGTGACATGAAGTGAAGTTGAATTAACCTAAATCAGATTCAAATTTCGTTGTCTTTTGTTTTGGAATTTTGATAGAAAAAATAAAATTTATTTTTCCTACAATTTATTTTTTAATTTGAAAAGTAACTTGAAAATTAATTTATTAGAACCACTTTAAAGTATATTTTATACTGCTAAAATAGTAATTAATTATTCTCGCCTCAAATTTGTTTTTTAGTAAGTTGTATTTTCTTTCAAAACTTAAAAACAAAGGATAATAATGTCAAATTTTGCAAATTAATTGAAAAAAAAATGAAAACAATTAAAATTGTCGAAAGTAATTTAAAAAATTATAGAAATGTTTTAAAATTGAAGAAAATAATTTAAATTTGGGAAAAATACTTCGAAATCTTAGAAATAAATTGCAAAAAGTTAGAATAATGAAAAATTGGAAAAAATAATTGAAAATTGAAAAAAATGCTTGAAGCTGAGATAAATAATTAAAAATTAAATAAAGGAAAAGTAAAGAAAGATTCAGAAAAATACTTGCAACTTTTAAAAGTTCATTGCAAACAAAAAAAAAATTAAAATTGAGAGAAAGTAAATAAAAAAAGATAAACATAAATTAAAATTGAAAAGAACAATTTCTAATTTAAAAGAAATAATTGCAAAAAATATTGAATATATAACAAAATAATATATACATAAAATAAAATACAAGAAAATCGTTGATATAATTGAAAATTGAATAGAAAACTTAAAATTTCAGATAAATAATTGAAAATTTCTTGGAAATTATGAAAAAGAACGTAAGTAATTGAAAATTGAATTAAATAATTGAAATATCAGATAAATAGTTTAAAATTTGGAAATTGTGAAAAGAATTGAAAATGATTAAAAATGGTAGAAAATAATGGGAAATTTGAGAAAAACAATTTAAAATTGGGGGAAATAATTGAAAAATGATTTTAAAATTTTAAACTTGAAGAAAATAATTGAAATATGATAAAAACAATTAATGAAATTTGAAATAAATAATTGAAAAAATAGCAGAATTTTTTCAAAATTTTTAAAAGATCCGTTTCTCGGTTTGAACGCCCAAATTCATGATGATTGTAATCTAATTAATAAAATGTTATGAAATATAAAAAATAAATAAATAACTAAAATAGAACAAAATTGACATTTGAGAAAAATACTTGAAAATCTGAGAAATTAATTGCAAAAAAATTAAAGTAATTAAAAATTGAGAAAAAGAATTGAAGAAGGCTAAAAATAATTGAAACTCAAGATAATTAATAAAAAATTTGGTAAATTATGAAAATAAATGTAAATAATTAAAAATTGAAGAAAATAATTGAAATTTGAGAAAATTACTTAAAAATCTTGAAAAATAATTTTACAAAATGAGAAAAATAATTAAGAGTTTAGAGAAATAATTTAAAAAATGATAAAAATAATTTAAAATTGAAAAAAATAATTGAAATATGATGAAAAAAATTAAAATTTTTAAAAACAATTGCAATACAATGAAAATAATTAAAATTCCAAATCAATAATTGAAATTTTTGAAAATTTTGCAAAAAGAATGAAAATAATTAGAAATTTTCTTTTCACATAGGTTGTATGAAAACTTACGGCGAGGTGTTTTGAGATATCAAGAGTTTTAGATTTAAAATAGGAATCTTATGATAAAGTTGAGAAAAATTTATAAAAAAAATAAAGATCAATCGAAAGAGCATTAAATTCTCTTTTAGAATGGTGCATAAAATATTATGAATTATTTAATTTTCATCAAATTATTTTTATTTAAAAAGATCCTTTTTTGCGATCGTCTTTCGTAGGTGGAATGCTTTGAAATGGAATGCCCCTTAAATATGTTAAAAGAAAAATATATAAATACTTTTTTTTTATTTATTTTGTATAAGATAAATAAATATTTGTACCTGTAATAAGCTGCACCCAAGCCTCCAGCAAATATTTCCGAGAAAGAGCAGACGTGCGAATCTTCTTTAAATTCAGGGATAACAAAATGCATTTTCCACAGGCGATGCATCATTTGTACCCAAAATTCTTCTCTGTAATAAATAATATAATGTTGAAAATTATATTTAACAATACACAAAATTTTATCCAATAATTTATTTAGAACTTGCAACTTACTTCTCGTGCAATTCTAAATCGAATCGTGATAAATAAAGTTCATTGCAAATTCTATATCCGGCCATAAAAGTTCTCATATTTTTAAGACTATCAATTATCTCTGCAGGTAAAGGCTCTCCAGTTTTGTAATGTTCACTGATGTTTGATAAAACAGACGGCTCATACAACCTAATATTGATGATTAATAAAAAAAATATTAATTAACATAAATTAGAATGTTTTATTTTCTTATTGCACTAAAAAAAAATTGAATTCGCATTTGAAATCAATCTGAATATTTTAAATGAGTATCCAAATGGTTTAAAATCAATTGTTACTTACCAGTTAGACATAAAATGTCCGCTGATGTTTGTCGCGTCCCATTCTACATTTGACAAACCAGCTAAATCTATATGATTTGTTTTCGTTAATAGATGTTGCATAGCTTTTCCAAACTAGAACAAAAATTTGTTTATTTAAAAAAAGCATAGAAAAGTGCAATAAATTATTTATTGTAATAATAGAAAAAATGTTCTACTATTAAAAAAAACTATGTAGGTAGAAATGGGAAAAAATAAGACTTTGGAGATGAATTAGAATCTTTACTCGCGGTAATTTTCTAACTTTGATTTGTATTTATAAAAGCAACGTTTTTCCTTTAAATTATAAATTGTACGAAAGAAAAATAAACATTAAATTCTTAACTTTAACTACCTATAACCTAAAACGGAAGACAAAGTTTAAAGACTTTTTTTATCCAGAAATCTGCAGGCTAAAAATTTTAAACATTTAGATAAAAATAAGAAAAATATTCAAGTTTTTGAAACTAATTTTTTAAAATTATTAAAAAGAATACAAGAAAACTTTCAAAAACTTAATATTGACAATAATTATTTCTGAGTAGTCTTTATAAAATTATTCGGAACATCCAAAAAGTCACTTTTAGTAGAATCACCCAAATAAGTGGAAGATTTTTAAGAAATTATTATTTTAAGAAATGAGAAAAAGAGCAAATTAAGGAAATTTCACTAAACAATTAAAAAATGTAAAAATAAAATAAGAAACTGTTGAAAAATAAGTATAAACCCTGAAAATAAATGAGAATTTTTTTTTTATCAAATAAAGTTAAGGTATTATATTTAAAAAAAAATGACAGAGAAGAGCTTGAAAAGAACGAAAAGAAAAAAAATTAAAATACATATTGAAAAACTGAAGAAAAATTCTGACAAATTTTTCTTTAATAGTAGAAATTTTATAAAATTATATTTTGAGAAAAGTAGAACAATGAAGAAAAATTAGAAAAATACGAATTATTAGAAAAAAATATAAAAAAACAAGAGAATCTTTTAAACTTGAGATTGAAATTATAGTGAAATAAGTTTGAATTGATTTAAATAAATTAATTAATTTTATTCGAAATTTGGATGAATTAAATTTTCAATAGTCTGATATTTCCTCCAATAAAAATTTAAACTAATAGATATTAAAATAAATTTTGGATCGATTGAGAATGTTAAAAATCAGAGAATGATTTGAAATTTAGACCTTTTAATATTTTTGATAAATTAATTGTAAAGTCGATCCATACTTTGATAATAAATAATTAAAAAAATGTTAAATTTAATAAATTTTGGACGTAAAATCTATACTTTCCAAATGAAAGTCAATTTTCTAGATGTTATATGCACTTTACTAAAATAACTTATTTATTGCCACTTAAAACTCACTTTGCGTAAAAATACAATAGTTTCAAATGTCTCGTAAAGAATAAATTATGTTAATTAATATTATGTAGATTTAAGTTTAAGAGGATAACCAAAAGTATTTCAGTTAAATTTTAAACAAATTGGTTAAATAAAAAAATAAAAACAAAAAATAGTAAACCTTAGCAATTTTTCAAGCCTTTTCTTTTTCAAAAGTAAACACGTAATTTTCAATTGACAGAGGATTATAAGCCGTAAACTTATAGTTGAGGCCATAAAGGATTTATTCAAGATCTAGAAAAGATAAAGAGATTTAAGAATGTGATCAGAATACAAAACTACCTGAAATATGACCACCTTTCCCCTTTCATTAATACATAAAAGGGTTTTCTTTAAGTACAGAATTTCATTTTATTTGCAATCTACCAGGAACCGTCGCGAAAGTAATTTAATTTTTGGAGTTTCTTTCAAAATATTTTAAAAAATTCAAAGATTCTACTTATACATTGGAATCAACAGAAATAATAGTTGTATGATATTAAAATTTCAAAATTTATTTTCAATTTTTTTGTTATTTCGCTTTTTTATTAATTGATTTTAATCTTTAAGTAAAATCTATTGACTTTCACGAGATATTTTTAATAAAACTCCAAAAACCAAATTACTTTCGTGACGGCCCTTGCAAACTACAAATTATTTTCCAATAAATAACAAATTTTATGATTTGGAGTATTTTATGGTAAACTCTTAAAAAATAAAAAATAAATAACAATAGCTTTAATGATTTTAATCAAACTGATATTCAATTAACTCAATTTTACCCAAAAATTGTCACTTCATTTTATTATGTTTTATTAGAAACTTTTAATATAATATATAAAAGATGAAATCCCTCTACTAATAGATAATAAAAGTTTTTAAATATTTAATTCTTCTTAACTATGGAATGAGTTCTAGGTATATTACAATCTTATATCTTATTATTTCTCTAATTCCAAGTCAAAAGACTTCTTTTGTTATTGACCAATGCAATAAACTCATGAAACCTTTTGAGGTAAAAGTACCATTAAGGTAATTAACTCTTAAGTATTTATGACCCTTAATATTCTTAGAATTACTTTTAAAAGAAAAGATGAATTATCATCCTTTCGGGTATTTTAGTAATTAAATATCAATTTAAAAATATTCATAAGGCCTTTTTCAATTATGAAGGATAAAAATATTTAATATTGGTAATTACAGTTACACAGTTACCTTTTTAAAAAAATCGTCAACTTCGTCAAACTTCAAAAGTGAAGGTTTCTCTTGAGTTGGAGGCATAAAATTGAATATCAAAGCTGCAAGTGGATCGGTATTGCAAATTGTGCTTCTATTTCGCATTGCAATCATAAAACCGGAATTTTCATTTCCTATCAACTTAGTCTCTCTGAAGTACGGATCCAAATAAAAACTACCTATAGACTTGTCACTTGATTCATTTAAATCGTAAACATTGAAAAAGCGTACATCTTCATGCCAAACATTTGGTTTCAGTTCTTCCACTATTTTTACGTTAAATAGAGTTTCCGAAAGTTTAAAAAGACTTTCCAGGACTTTTTTTAAGGGAAAATATTCCTGTATGACGTCTTCCTCTAATCTGCGTTTAAAGAAAAAAATTATTTTATTTATATTCTGAATCAAAATATACTTTAAAAATCTAAAGTAGTTTTGAGATTTGATTTTAAGTTTTTAAAATTACTTATAAATAGCTCGTCGGTGCTTTCGTGACCAATAAGGCAGATCCCACTGTTTTATTGATTCTCCTTCAAATCCTCTCTCTTTTGCAAATTTATTCAATTCTTCCATTTCGTGTTCTTGAGCTGGTAGAGCTGAATAAAAAAAAAATCCAATAATAATTTCCAGATAAAAATTCGTGCTACAATAGGGTTTCTACGTTTTCAAAATTTAAAAATTCCATGACTTTTTCAGGTTTTCCAGACTATTTTTCATCAAATTCCATGACCAAAAATAAAATAAGTAGCAACATTAAAAAACTTTGCATTGTTGCTGCTCATTTAAAATTATAAATTTTTGCAAATGCAATAGATAATGAAAATTAGGAGAATAATTACAAAATTAAAGAAAATATCTAAAAAATAACGAAAAAAATTGACAATTAAAAACAAAATTCAAAAAATGATTACATTAATAGACAACTGAAAAAAATAATTGAAACAATTAAACAAGAAATATTAAATTAAGAAATGAAGAAAATAATAGGAATAATTGTTAGAAATAATTACAAATTGAACAACTGGATTGAAAATCGAAAAAAAATTGAAAATTAAAGAATGGAATTTAAATTTAAAGAATATCATTAAAAATTGCAAAAAGTAATTAAAAGAGTTGATAATTATGGAATATAGAAAAAAATAATTGAAAACTGAAGAATGGTATTGATATTTGAAGCAAATAATAAAAAAATTAAGAAATAAATTAAAAATTTAGGAATTAAATTTAAATTTGAAAAAATAATTGATAATTAAAAAAAGGTGAGAATTATTGAATATTGACTAAAATAATTTAAAATTAAAGACTGAAGTTTTAAATTAAAAATAATAATTGAGAAGTGAAGAAAATAATTAAAAATTGAAGAGTTAAATTAAAGATTAAGGAATTGAATTAAAAATTTTAGAAAATAATTGACAATTGAAAAAAAATTAGAAAACTGTCAAGAATAATCGACAACAGAAACAAATAATTTTAAAAATTATAGAATAAATATAAAATTTAAGAAAAATAGTTGTAAATTGAAAAATTTGTAGAAAATAATTGAAAATTATGGAAAAAAATTAAAAGTTGAAAGAAATAATTGAAAAATGAGGAAAATAATTAATAATTGAAAGAAATAATTAAAAAATAATGAACTTAATAATTGGAGAAAATATTAAAAATTGAAGAAATAAATTGAAGATTAAAGATTTAAATTGAAATTGTAAGAAAATAATTGATAATTAAAAGATAAATTACTAAATGACTAAATGACTAAAATAATTAAATATTAAGAAAAATACTCGACAATTGAAAAAAAAAAGTAAAAAAAGTTCGAAAAATGGCAAGAATAATCGATAATGAATAAAATTATTGAAAAAATTATAGAATAATTATAAAATTGAAGGAGAATATTAAGTTGTCAATTAAAAACTGAAGAAAATTATAGAAAAAATTTTAGAAAATAAATGAAAATTGAAAAGGATAATTAAAGTAAATAATTAAATTAGTAGTATTGAAATTTCAAAAAAATAATTGATACATAATTGAAAAGAGGCGAGAATGATTGAATAAAATAATTGAAAATTGAAGAAAATAATTGAGAATTGAAGAATGTAATTAAAAAGGGAGGAAATTATTTGAAAATTAAAGAATTAAATTGAAGTGTGAAGAAAATAATTGACAATTGAAAGAAAAATTACAAAATGACGAAAATTAAATAATAATAATCTCCGTAAACTCCTGAAGTTAGTTAGTATTTATATTTATTCATCTTTT